>NW_004624738.1:3456904-3539153 GCF_000247695.1 Heterocephalus glaber | reverse complement strand
AATTATTTCTGATTTCATTTTTCCCAGATCCTCTTTTGTTGCCAGTGCAGTGGATCCAAGTGGCTGAGTATCAGAGTGTTTCATCTTGTTTCCCTTTGGGGTTGCTGTAGGTGATCTGGGAGTCTGGTTTTGAGACTTGTTTATGAGTCTTCTCATTTCGATAGGGCAGGGTGCTGCTGACGCCTGTGTGGCTCACCTCCTCTGTGATGGCGGGGGTGGTACAGTGGCCTGGAAGCCTCCTCTTGTGTGCTGGGAGCAGCTCACCTCCTCTGTGTTCTGCAGATTTTATATCTTGGGAGCAAATAATCGTGATACATCTTCTGGGTTTCAAAGCCAGAGGGGCCACCCATGGACAGCCACTTGGGTCAGAAGAGTCATCTGGTTCTGTCTTCAGGAGGGAGGTACTGCAAGATGATTATCTGAAGGGCAGAGCCACATGTCTGGTCCCAGGGAGCAGATGCTCAGGCCCAAGGTGAAGAGATGCCCTCCCCATCCCCATGCAGTGGGGTGCAGCCTACTGGAGCTCCCTGGTAGAACAGGCATGTTACTAGCTCTCTCCTGCTGGGCCACAGGGCTCTGGACTCTTCCAGGCATCTCAGGGAACAAAGCCGGGGGACTGAGATGATGCCTGTGGGGAAGACAAAGTCCTGAAAATGACAGACATCAGACCCAAACTATGGTACAAGGGCCCTTCCATGAGACCCCTGTGCTCTAGAAAAATAGACACCTTCCCTGCACATGGGAAGAACTCCAGATACACGGACTTTGCCACATATTTGGGGGACAGGATTGTCGGGGCTGGGGCTCTATGGCACCTGGGCCCTGGGACTCTGCTCACACTGCCCCTGCTCTTCTGCAACACAGGCCGGCTGCGTCCTCGAGAATGTGATCAAAAGACTCAGTGATCCCTGGGAGCACAGAGGCCTGACGCCCCCCAGAGTGCAAGTAGCCTGTCTCTGAGGGCCTGTGGCCTAGGGACGGTCAGTAAGTTCCTGTGCCAGGGGCCCCGTGGTCACTGGTCAGCAGCGCTGCTGACAGCACAGACCTGGCAGGGCCGCGCTCGGCCTCAGGGGACTTCTGGGCTCATCTCTTCTCCAGCGCAGACCTCCTGAGGATGCTGTCTTGGCTGCACCCAGGGGTCCACTGCTGTTTGAAGAAGCTTCTGAGCGTCCTCCTGTCTGAGTGGTCTCCAGAAACCTCTCTGGGACTGGGGACTGGGGAGACGATGAGGAGACCCTCTTCCCCCGGGGTCCCCTCAGAATCTGTCCCTGCCTCCTCCTGTCATCTTCCTCCCCCCTTGCCCCTCCTCTTTGTGCTCCCTCCTCAAACCCTCCAGCTACCTAGCATAATCTCTCCAGTAGTTTCAGAATTTTTGGCAACAAAATCCAGGAAAGAAAGTGTCTTGCAGGCAACTTCTGCTTTTAACCTGGCTGCAGAGGCCCCTGAGGCCAGGCCGCCCTGCCCTGCACCTCGACAGGGCTGGGAACACAGGGAAGGGTGAAGCGTAAATTCC
Source organism: Heterocephalus glaber (assembly GCF_000247695.1). The sequence goes on along the minus strand of NW_004624738.1, from coordinate 3,537,640 downwards.
TGCATGATAGCTGTCCTTGACAAAGTTTCCAAAGAGCCATCGTTTGGCATCTACTTATTTAATCAATTCTTCCAGCGTCCCCTCCTCCCAGCAGGGCTGGGCGCTGTGACACTGGCCGAGGCACAGCCAGGAATCTGCTCCGAGGAAAGGGCTCCAGACAGCGTGGCAAACACAGAGAGGAGGGTGAGGCCCCGTTCTGCTGGAGCCCAACAGGTCGGGAGGGTGCTGAGGGGCTGAGCAGGGAGGGTCCCACATGGCCCCTCAGCAGTGAAGGCGGAGCTGTGACCAAGACTGGCAGACAGATCCTACACCGAGCACCCTCTCCACAGAGCCTCATAGCCCAGCTCAATGTGGCCACCACCTTCCCAGAGGGGGAAACTGAGGCATGATGGCAGCCCGCCAGGGAGAGAGAGGGCAGCCCCAAACCCGGTCCCTCCACGGCTCTGAGGAGTCGAGCCGCCTGGCGATTCCCCCTGGCGTCCCAGAGGCATCTCTTCCTCAGCTGTTGACTTTCAGTCTCTCCTCCGGGACCCAGCAGAGCCCAGCTGCCTCCCCAGGAGGAGGAAGATGAAGACGCTGTCCCCAGCCCAGGCCTATCCACTACAGCTCTGTCCCAACCTGCTCCACAGGGGCGGCCTCCTGGGACTGAGCAGGCCAGATGGGCCGAGCAGAGCAAGGAGTGAGGGACTGGCTGCTGGCACTTGGGCCTATTTTTATTCACAAAAATCTGTTCCGCATTTTATCCTGTTTTGGAGCAAGAAGAGGTCAACTCTCTTCACCTTTTCTGTAAGATGAGAACACGGCAGGAAATGAAGTGACAGGGAAGCCAGCCAAGGCGCGGGAGAAAGGGCAAATTACTGGGAATTAGAAGCCCGTGTTCAGATCTGAGCGGAGGGTGTCCACGTCCCTTGCAGGGCTGCCTCTGAGGCAGGGTTGCATGGGACAGGACGACTCGATCTGACCCCTGGGGGCCCCCCAGAGGCAGCCAGCTTCTGCTGCTCGCTGGGCCCCTGTACCTTCGTCCTCTGGTCACCCAGTCACCTCTGAACTCAAGGCCCAATTCCTCCTCATGTGGATAAAAAGCAGAGGCGATTACTCGGAAACCCACAGAGCAGCTCGCTGCTGCCTCACTCTGGCTGCACCCTCGTCCCCTCTTCTGTACTCAAAGCCCCTCCTCGACGGCCTCCCCGTGTGGGAGGCTCCCAGGTCCCCAGTCCCCGGCTGGGTCACAGCAGGCAGATGCAGGGCACTCAGTGCTCCTGGCGAGGTGAATGCAGACGCAGCTTCACTCCTGCCACAGACTGATTACCAAGCACTCTGAAGGACCGGGCTGCACTGCGACCTGAGACGGGATGGGTTCCACCCCAGAGAGCCACAAGGGAGGAGGCTGGTTAGCACGCTGCATGCACAGGGTGAGGTGCATGGACAGAGACATTGGCGAGGGACCTTGGGCAGCAGGCAGAGCTGTGTTTCGTTTCCTGTTGGTTTTGCCTGTTGCAGGAAATGAATGGTCCCAGGAAGCCAGCACAAGTTTGCCATGGGCGGAGCAGTCTTGGTCCCAGGGCTCCCAGGGGAGCAGTAGGTGACAGGGGACCTCAGAAAGGGCAGCTTGAACATTGGAAACTTATCTCTCATGGGTCTGAAGTCAGGTTCACGGTCAAGGTGAAGGCAGGGCTGGCCCGCAGGTTCGCCTTCCCTCACGGGTTGCAGGTGCCCCTTCCTTCACATGCCCATCCCAGTCTCTTCTCCCAGGAGCACCGCTCAGATGCGGTCAGAACACTTCCCAGAGACCGGACTCACCTCAACTTAATTATTTCTTTATAGACTTTATCTCCAAGCTCAGTCCCATTCTGAGGCGCTGAGGGTAGGCCTGCACCTCCGAATTTCGAAGGAGACACAATTTTGTCTGCTTGGGAAGTGGATGCACAGGGTACAGGGAAGAGGGTGGGGTGGGAGACAGGCAAAACCTTTTGGCTGAGGGAAGATTTCAACTACTGAGTACAAACTAACTTTGGCTTTTCTGCTGTGGGTCAGCGTTACCAAAACCCGCCCCTCCCTCCGCTCTGTGCCGATGGGCATCAGGCAAAGAAAAGGAGCGAAGCTAAGTTCTGGGGTCAGGCTTGGGAGCAGCTCTTCCCTGCAGGACTTTCCAGGGCCCTGACGAGTACCAGTGCGTGCTGTGCAGCCTCAAGCGAAGCACAGCCACCAAAGCACAACTCTGAGGGACATCTGATGGGACAGTTACCCCACGAACCGCTGCCGGGGCCAAGGGGGTGACAAGAATTTTAACCTTTATGTTCGGGGCCAGTGCTCGGAGGCTGTGGAATCTTGAGGCTGGTGGCTGGAGCAAAGTGTTCTCTCAAGCCTGGCCTCCACGGAGCCTGGACAGCCCCATGACCAGAACAGCCCCTCGAATGCAGACAGGCCTCTCTGCTGCCATTCAGGAGTGTGTATCGCGCCCCTTTGCTCTGGCCTGCCCTGCCCATCTGGAGGGCTGACCTGCCACACACCTCACTGTCTTCGCTACCTCCTCTGGGCACACCCCATCTCCAGGGAATGAGCTCCAGAGAGTGGAATTCTCGGCCGATGGAGCCTGATGCCCCAGTGCCTCCCTTTATCTTTAAGCCTTCCCCACCCCAAGGCACAGACCTACAACTTGTAGCAGGACAACCACTAGGCTCAAGGTGACTCAAGGCTGAGCTGAAGCCCCACATTCAGGCCCCACAAAGCCGTTATGTTCCTCGAGGGTGCCATGCTGGAATAAAGGCCTGTTTGCCAGTTCCCAGCAGCTCTGGGCACAGCAGGGCTGGGGACAGGTCCCAGGGGCAATCATCCAGGAGTCTACCCAGGTGTAGACCCGGGGGCCGGGCCAGACCTCGGTGAGACCTGGGTGGGGTTGCAGCTGAGCCCTACTGAGGAGGGGCTGCCCGTGCCACTGGCATCGGGGACCTCAGCAGGCTTGCTTCCCTGCCCCCCTGCTTCGGCTGCCCCGGAGAGAAACCAGAGTGTGGGGCTCACGAGGGAGGTGCCAGGCGTGTGGGGCTGTGGCCATGCGCACAGCATTAGAGTCTGCGTCCAGGTGGAATCCCCAAAGCTGCAGGCCAGCTGTGCAGCAAGATTTCAACCCAGCGGTCCTTGGTGGCACCCCTTCCATCACACCAAAACTCCATTCTCCTCCATTTTCATCCGCTACATGTGGCTCACACCCCTGCTCTTCCCTGGCCCCAAAGCCTCACGTGTCTCTGTGCCGGCAGGCTGATGAGCACTGTTGTACAAATTAATAATTTTGTTTGTATTTCTCTCTTTTTAATGTCACTTCCACATGCCTCTGTATAAAAGTGGCCCATGGAAACGTGTACCCTCCACGGGGAAGAGGAGTCCTTGTGCCCTGCCTCAACACACACACACACACACACACACACACACACACACACTCACTCCAGGGCCACATGGCCTGAGGAGAGGAGAACGCTTTCCACCTGCATCAACAGGCTCTCCTGGCCGGGCCTGAGCTGCTCTGCGGGTCCCAGGTACAAACGCTCACAGGGCCCGATCTGACCAGGTTACCGGTTCTGCTGGGATTCATCCACAATGGAGGAAGTTTACAGACTTTTCCTTCCAAGTAGGACCCATCTTTTCTGTCAGCCTTTCGAAACAGAACTAAAAACTTCAGTCCTCTGCTTATCAGCCAATGTCAGTTTTCTCTACCACAATCAAGCCAGTGGCTCTGTGTATCTCTAGTGACACAGAAAGTTAAGGAAATGGCAAAGCGCCTGGGCTCACATCTGGGGCACGGTGGAGCCACCCTACCAGACAGTCCCCTGCTGAGATGGAGCGAGAACCTCCCAGGACGGCCTGGGGCCAGGGGCCCTCAATCCTGGCTTTTGCCTTGGCTGCAACCCAAGAGCACCTTTCCCTGGGCCTCAGTTTCCCCATTAGTAAAATAAGCCTTAAGATTCCTTGCCGTTCAGAATTCCAGAATTCTGTACTCCCATTGCTGAGTATACATGATGTTTATTTTAGGGAAAAGGAATTTTTTTAGGCCTTCAAAGTTGTAAGTTCAGACTGATGGTAATTCGGAGGATGTTACATTAATTCAAGGCTAAGTGACTAGCTAGACTATTGCTGTCCTGTGCTTCTAATAGAGAAAAGGGGATGATTTGGGAGGTTTCCCGTCCCTCAGGGTGTGTGTCTTCCACACACACTTTCTCTCACAGGTTTATAACCAAAATGGCGCTTTGCCCGCTTCTTCACAGACGATGGGAACAAGTCGGGGGTTCCTTCCGGGTCCCCTCTGAAGTTCACACCCCCAGTGTCTGGGTGGGGCGGGCGGTGCCACAGGAGGCAGGTGCCCTGTGTGTCGGAGATCTGGCTTCCCTCCCGGGCAGCGGCCCCGGGATCTGCTGGAGCTTGGGGCTCTGAGGAATCCGGCCCGCACACTTCCTGCAGCTGTTTGGGGCCATCACAGAAGGCGACATCTGGCCACTGCCCCTCCAGACATCACCCCAACCCCTGCTTGGCGGTAAGCGCCAACGGATGCAGGTGTGGCTGGTGTAGGTTGGGTGGTGGGAGGCCCTGGACACCCGAAGGCACCCGCAAGTGTGAGCTAAACTCCGGTCTTTCAGAAGAAGCTGATTTGGAATCGTTCTAATGTGGTTCATAAATTTTAAGTTGTTTCTGCAGACCTCTGCTCCTACCCAGCACGGCAGGGTTTGATGTGGAGAGAATGCTTCCGAGAAGCGAAGAAGGGAACGGACATCTGAAGAGCACACGCAAGTCCTTTGGGTGAGCCGGGTCGTGTCACCCACGGCCACTCAGGCTCGTCCTTTGCTTATCTCTGGGTTGTTCAGTTGCGTTTGCCAGGGACGCAAGGACAAAGTGCCGGTGTTTCGGATCTCCCAGGGAGGCCTTCGCTGGTGTGTGCAGGCCAATGGCTCTTGGGAGCCCGGGAGCTGCTACAGGGGTTTTCTGATGTGAGGCCAGGAAGCCACTGACTGCCCCCTTTGTTTCTCTGCAGTTGGCCAGCACATTAAGTCCTAGGAACAAACCCGAACTTGTGGAACTCTAGGTCATCAGAGGACATGGATTAATCAGACTGTTTGCAAAACCCTGTCAACACACGCCAGAGGGAGCAGGCCAGCCCATGCCAGTGGCATTCTGTGATTTCTCCAGCATGCTTTGCCCATCCTTTTCTTATTAAACATTCAAATCCTCTTCATGTCCTCTAAAAGAGGATCCTGTCACTGCTCACCCGCTGAGGCCCTGTAATACAAGACACATGCCTGACAAAGGGCTGGATTCCAGCACAGCCCGCAGTACACACAGACACACGTGCCAGCCACGCCTCACCTCGCAGAGGCGCAGCGAGCACAGCTGCCGTCCGTGTGAGACTCACTGCCTCTGCTCGGCCCAGACTTGGCCAAGCCGGTGAGCTCAGCCTCGGCACCAGGGCCTGCTTGTCACGAGAGCTGCCTGGCATTAGCAAGGCAGGTACCACCCCACTCCTGGTACAGAGACCCTGGGGCCTAGGAGGAAGAAGAACATCCAAAAGTCTCAGAATCCTTTTATCAGCCAAGGTTTAAGGTCAACGCAAGGATGGAGTTCATCCCCTAACCGTGGAGGAAAGGCCTCTCCAGGGCGAGAAGCTGCTCTGCAGCCGGGCCTGGCCTCAGCTCCCGCCCTGAGCTCACTGTCCAGCTGCTGCTCACCCCACGCTCCTGGCCTTTGGCACGGTCAGATCTGGCAAAGCTGTGACCTTGGCCATAAAAGCCTCATTCTTATGGCATCAGCCTCTGGGACTCAGCAGTGCTGTGCCAATGTCAGCTTTAACTGGGTCCTGGTGCCCAATGCCTAAATATGTAGGGATGCTGCCAGGCAGGTGTTTGAAAGTTGCTATTTGGAAAGTGCCTGTGGGTGGGAATATTTATGCCACAGAAGCCACCAAATGCCGAGGGCCGTACATAAGGGTCTTGCTTCTGTCTCCCCTAGAGAGCTGGTTTCCTTGCTTACCACGGAGAACCACGGAGGCACAAAGACGATGGGGCTGCTCTCAGGGTTGCTTTCAAAAACTGGCTCTGACAAACCTGAGCAGAAACGGGCTATGGGAAAGAGCCACCGGGTAGTTCTGGAACCCACTGGAGACTTGGAGATTCGGGACCAGAAAAGTGCTGGAGCCCAGGGTCAAAACAGAGTGGGCCAGCGACGGTGGCACATGACGCCACCCCAGACTTGGTGTCTGTCCCTCCCCCCGGTCCTGGGCTCACCCCCTTCTGCTGCGAAGACACTGTGGTTCCTGTGGGGTGAGTGTCGCAGGTGGTGACCACACTATACATGCAGGTTCAAATCCAAACCATACCACAGTAAAGGACACCCTGCCGCTCATCCCCAGAGTGCCCTCCTGGGTGTCTGCACTGCAGTCAGCCACGCAACGCCATGCCCTGGCCTTCACTGCTCTGTGGTAGGAGGCAGAACTCAGAAGCTCTTGAATTTCCCAAAGTGACGAAGACAGAGATGCTTGCTGCAGAGCAGGCCACTCCGGCCTGTTGGTGGCAGAGTCGCCGGGCCCAGGACACAAAGAACCCCTGAAATCTAATCTCTCTCCCACCTGGGCAAATCTCCCCCTCTCCTCTGCCTTCATGGTAGTCGTTTTACAGGAGAGCTTCCTTAGAGTCTGTGGGTCCCTCCCAGAAATGGGGACCCCCCCCCCAGTGCCCAGAGCTCCAGGGCATCTTGGTCACCTACATGTCCCCTCTTTTCCCCTCCATTGAGGGAGTAGGAGAAACTCTTAATCCCTCGCATTGGCGGGAGAGTGGAGCATGGATAATACAGAACAGCAGGTAACCCCAAAAGCATTTCCATGTGGCTCCAGGATATGGCATATGAGTCATTAATTACACAAAGGAACTAGAATTGCCTATGCAAATTGTGACCATACAGTGGGTGGAGGCAGGGCTGCAGTAGCCTTTGACTCCACAGGAACGTTCAGGTGCGCACAAACTAAAGTCCACGGAGCCCTGGAGTGAGGCAGCGCACAGCCTACTCGGCTGTGTGTGGGGCCTCGGGACCCAACCGGCTGCTCAGGGCTCCCTGAGCAGGAAGGGACCATGGGTAGGAAGAACAGCAGTCAAAGATCACACAGAATTGATCACAGCGCTGGGAAAAGACAGCACAAGATTCAATACATAAAATGCAAATACATACAGCACACAGTCACCTATAATAAGGCGTCCTCACGTTCATGTGGACTCGTGCTAATTCGTATAAAAAGAATCAGAGGAGGACCAAAGGACTCGCCAGCGTTCAGTTATGCGCATGAAAGCCGAAGAGCTGAGGTCGTTGGGCAGGCAGGTGGAAGAGGCCCAGCTGATCCGGCGGGGCTTCGTCTGCGGGCGGCTCTCTCCCGGGAGGAGCACAGGGCCGGCCCACTCCCGAAGGCATGTTCCCTGACGACATGAGAGGGACTTCCACAGTAACGAGGACCCGATGCAGGAGACTTTGGTCTGTAAGTGACACCACGTTTGCGGTCTGTTGCTGATTTTAGCCGCAGATTGGAGGCAAGACCCGCTCACTTTCAGCTTGGAGGCAAAGCCAGAGTCCTGCCTGGTTTTCTGTGGTGCAGGGATCTGAGTGCAGCCAGGCCTCTGCCGTCCATCACGGCCTTCTGGGGCCCGCCGTGGGGTGCCCCGGTCTCCAAGCTGGGCCCATCCTCTGGGGCCCCTGGTCTCCTGTGGGACTGGCAGACTCACCCAGGGCTTCCTGTCGGAGCCGGCTCTGGTCCTGCTACGGATCAGGTGCTCTCGTGTCTGGGCCCAGAGGGACGCACGCACCTCCTCAGCAAGGCCGCCGCCCTCCAGCCAGGGACCGGACTGCATCTGCCCGTGCCCAGGTAGCGCCAACCCCAGCGGAGACTGGGAGCCTGCATCTTCCCTCCTGGCCCCCTCACAGTCCCCTTGCCTCGGGTGAGTGTAGGCGCCAGGCAGGGCTTGTTGGAGTTTGGTCAGGAAAACTGAAACCAGGCTCCCACCTGAAGAAAACACAGGAACATACTGTCTTATGTTCCTAGCAGTGAGAAATATCTTTTTAAGCATGACACAAAATGCCAAAATCCATAAAATATGAATTTGACTAGATTTCTATATAATGGAGAAAAATATTTTTTAAAGAAAAAAAGTGAAAGGATAAATGAAAACCTGGGAAAATATATTTGGAATTTGTATCAAAATAAAATAGCAATTTCTTTAATACTTACAAATCTCTGAGGGGGTTTAAGAGGTCTATTAAATAGCATCCCTTTTGGGGCCCTATTTCTCTACTAACAAAGGAGCAAGCAAATTAGTATCCAAAACCAGCTTTCTGACTGATGCCACTTCAGTGTGTAAATGCCAGGCCTCCTGGTACTGGATCCCAGGATGAAGCCAATCTGTCATCCAGTCACAGGCAGCTCTAGAAGCCTACGGACCTCACCTGGCAGGCACAGGACCTCTACCACGAAGCTGGGGGCACAGCCGCAGGCCACCAAGGGCACTGCTCCTGCAGGCAGATCCCCAAGGCAGAGAGACAGAAATGGCTAGCCCAGGCACGAACGGCTGCTCCTCCCAGACTTACCCATCTTCCCCCACGCCAGAGTGAGCAAACCAGGGCCAGAACAGGACAAGGACACTGACTGATGTCTGCCACTAAAACATAGAAAACATGGAGAAAAGAATCTTCCTTCCGTCCAGTAAATCCCAATAAGTCAGTAGAAAGAGAACAATAACATAATAGAAAAATAGGAAGAGGAGAGGAACAGACTCCATAGAAAAGGAAATTCAGACACACACACACACGTGATAGAAACATAGACATTTACCTTTTTAAAAAAATTTATCACATTGTCATTAACGCCCTCAAAATACTGCCTTTTGCTTTGTACACACTTATCCCGTGGTTCCTGCCGCTTTCTAAGGCGGGTCTGGAAATCCTCTTTTGCGTCTTCAGTTGTGCTGTCCTGTGCTATTTTGATGTCTTGAATTGATCCAGAAGGTTTACGTTTCACAGTCATTTTGATTTTGGAGAAGACCCAGAAGCCATAAGGTGCCAAATCCAGTGAATAAAGTGAGGGGGAACACAGTGTGATATTTTTATTTGACAGAAATTGCAGTAAATGTTTTGGGAATTGATTTAGGACATCAAGAGAACCACAAAAGCACATCTAAAGACACTCATGAAAGAGGAATTCCAGAATGGCTTCAGAAAGTGGTAAGATCAGTGGAATACGTGTATTCACAGTGAGGGGGAGTATTTTGAGGGAGCTAATGACAATGTGTCTTTGACTGTAATAATTTTTTTTTATTTTTTAGTTTTTGGTACCGGGGACCGAACTCGGGTCTTTGCGCTTGTGCAGCAGGCGGTGAAACCACTGAGCTAAATGCCCGGCCTATAATTTTTTAAACATACACCGTATTTTTTATTAGCCCTTGTAAACATGAAAAGTATAAAGCCACTGTCACTATGTATGAATCTAAATTAAAACCGCAATGAAATAATATTATGATTTAGCAGATTACCAAGGCTGAAAACCTCGTCAGCACACTGTGTTGGTGCAGGTGTAGGGCAACTGGCAACAGATATCAGGGCTCCAAAGGCAATAGTTTCAGGCCCTGCAAGTGCACTTCTAGGCACATATCCTACTAATTTTTGGTATCTGATGATCATTGCAGCATTTTTCTTATAAATGCAAAGGACTGACACCAACTCAAACATCCAACAGTAGAGAGTTAATTAAATACAGTGCATCTATATACTGCCTCCTCAGCTTCAATCTGGCTGCCCGATCCTGGGTGGAAAGAACACTGTGCTCTCCCTGGACCTGGCCAGGCCCTGTGGGCATAGGAGCTGGGGAAAGCTGCTGTGCCTCTCAGGATACAGGGCCCTTCGCCTCTCACTTGTGTGTCTCTCTCGTCACGCACCTGACTTCCAGTTTTCTCCCATGAAGACAGCCCAGGCCTGGCGAAAGGAGCCATCCAAGCAGGGGGAAGATGAGCAAAGCTCAGCCACAATGTGCAAGTGACCGTGAGTCTGAGAGGGCTCCTGAGGGTGTGTCAGCTGCCCACACCAGTCACGACTACGACTCCACTTGTTTCTTCCTCTAACTACGGGGCCCATGCTTCTCTTTATTTAGTTCTGCCACCAAAAATCTCCCCATTAGAAATCCATCCCGTTTATTTCTAAACATTGCAATGGCCTTAGGATGAGGAAGACAGGCCGCTTGTTCCTCCCCTCTTGTGTGAATTTTCTTCATTAGATTGCTTGCTGGGATATGCTGTCCCGGAGGAATAGAAATGGGCAGGTAGGTTTGGGAAGAGGCTACTTCTTGAGCCGAAGAGGGCAGTTTGTGAGCCATCAAGATGGTGAGCGGAGCGGCCAGAGCCAAAGTAAGCACATGGGAGGGACAGGTACAAAAGAGGGACAAACTTTACCAACTAAACGTCAGGACCAATAGATTCTTACAGGAGAGGCAGACACTGCTGAGGAAAAGGCAACCTGTGGGCTGCTGCTCAGAGTGTTTCAAAGCTCCAGTGAAGGAAGACAAAGGCCCTGAAGCCACCATTTCCCAAGTGCTCACTTCCCGGCTCCCGTGGCCATAACCCTTCCATCCCAGAGAAATCGAAGGACATTGCCTGTGAGGAAACTACAGCAAAGTAGATTGCCTATGCTGGCATTCATCCGAGGGAAGCCTCAGTCCCACAGCCTCGCCCCTGGAGCTGCGGCCTGCGTGGAAGAGCAAGCATCGTGGTGCAGGGCCCTGGCAGGGGCAGGAGCGTCCGTGACCACAGAGGCACTGAGAGGGGCCCGGGAGAAGTCACACGGTGAGCAGCGGCCGCCAGACTGGTGCTGCACACTGAGCTGGGCTTCAGCGCGTGCATGTGCGCCTGTGTGCACACATGTACGAGGGCCTGCGTGACAGCCACCACCGGACTTGGCTGGCTCTGCTATTTCCGCCATGGCCGCTGAGTGCAGTGGTGGCCAGAGAAGCAGGGCCGTGGCCCGCCCTTGGCGAGGCGCACTCCAAAAGCAACTCCCTCGCCAGAAGCAGTGACTGTCTGCTCTGAGCTCCTTTGCTCAGTTTACCTGCCCAACAGACCAGAGGCTGCAGACCTGCGAAAAGGGGCCTCCAGGGACCAGCCGGCACCACTGTGTTTACAGCATAGGCGTCGCTGGACCAGCAAGCTGGAGAGTGCGTGGCCATCCGCCTCCCTCGAGTTCGGATGTGTGATGAACACCATGCTGATGGAACAAAGCGAGCGTGAGCTCCCGCCCCGGGCTGTAAGCTCACCAAGGCGGGCTGCATTGGGACCAAAGTTGGAAAAATTATTGGAAACAACAGCACCACGATTAAGAACCAGAATTTCTCCAGGACAGATAGACAGATAAAAGCAGAAAGAGAGAGAAATGAAATCCTCATGACTATGCTGTTAGGCATTTTGCAGGTAAGAAAATCCTTTTCCCCAGAGGGTTCGGCGGGATGAGCCGGGTAATTCACTGTGTCCTCCACTGCCCCTGTGTCGTTGGACAGAGTGATCGGCAAAAGCCAGTGTCTTTCTGCTAAAGAGGCAAGGCTTGGCCCTGGCAGGCCACGTGCACCGTGCAGGGAGCTCTGCCACCTGCCCGTGGGTGACTGTGGGCAAGCTCCCAAGCCGTGGGGCTGGTTACCTGCAGCAAAGTCAGAACAGAGGGCACGGTAACCTGGACTCCTCCAGGCCCACGAGACAAAAACTAAACACAGAGTCTTAGGGCTTGTCTCCAAATACATAAACTGGGCAGTTTAAGTGACAAATAATTATTACAGTTCTGAGGCTGGGAAGTCTGAGATGAAGGTGCCAGCAGGTTTGGAGTCCCATGGGACGGTGAGGGCCCTCCTCCCAGTTTGCCGATGGCTGCCTCCTTGCTGTAGCCTCTCAGGTGCAGACAGGCAGGTGGAGGGGCTCTGGTTTCTCCCTCTGCTGACAAGGGGACTAATTCCATCATGGGGGCCTCTAGTCTCATAACCTCAGTCAGACCTATCTACCTCCGGGTCTCTACTTTCAAATTCCATGACATGAGGGAAGAGGGCTTCGAGGTAGGAATTTCGGGAGGACGAGAACACTGTCTGCAGCAGGCTGATGGATGAGCGCCACCCCTGCTACTGCACAAGGCATCCTGGGAGAGCATACCACGCTTATCTGACACCCTCAGCTCAGCTGCCCCTCCCTTCCTTCTGGCTGGCCACCTGCTTGTTGGCTCCAGGCACGTATTGCAATGCTAGGGAACCCCAGCCTCTGTTCCAGGTCTCCATTCCCAGACCATTGCGTAGGCCCTGCCTTCACACGCATTCTTCAGGGAGAGTGAAGACTTTGAGCCGCAGCCAGAGGGTAACTGGAAACCCCTACTCTCGTGGATCCCAGATTCACCCCCGAGGACCTGCCTATTCTAGCTTGTTATTGTACACATTTGCTAACTGGCCAAATAAAGAGCTTGCACCTGAAAGACGCTGAGCCTTGTTTGGTACTTGGAGTTCCAGGGTGTGAAACCACAGGTTAATCCTATCCTCCTGCACCAGGAGAGAGCCGAGGCATCAGAGAAGCCGCTTCCCAAAGCACACAGCGGGCCCTGGATATCTTCCCAGCTCTGCGGGTCAAAGGAAGGTGGGCCCCTCCGCAAACCCGAACGGCCAGCGCCTCCCCAGGCGAGAGGGCCAGCTGAAGAAGCCCGCAACCCCAGCTCTCTGTCCAGTCCCAGGGCTTGGCTTGCACTTGGCAGAAGTGCCATGGCAGCCTGGAACTGCTGCCCACTGCCAGCTGGTGGGGGCACTTTCGCTGTCTCTGATGAGCATGGTTTGTGGCTACCACGACCACACTGACAGCCAGATGAGCTGTGTAAATGATCAGAACCCGTGTCTATTGCTGCTCACCAGCCACCCAAGCCGATGGTATAAAGGACCACCACTCATCACAGTTATTCTCACAGACCCAGGGCTGATGGAGCCCAGCCAGATGGCCCTCCTTCTGCTCTCCCTCATGGTCAGCTGGTGGCCGGGCAGGAGACATCCAGGGCCCTCACTCACACAGCCAGTGGTGAAGGAGCCTAGGACTGCGAGATGCTGTCGGCCTGGACACCTCCGACCTGGCCTCTCCCTTTGGCCGGGCTTCCTCCCTTCAGTCCCTGTTAAGGTTCTGCTCTGGGATGGGAGACACCGGAGAAAGAAGAGCCTTAGGCCAAGATATCTGCCCCGTCCCATTTTGATCTCCCCCAGGAGACAGTGCCCCAAAATCAAGAACAGTAGAACCATAGGAGTGAGGTAAAGGCAGCGACAATGAGATGACTCGATTTCAGCACGGAGGAGGAGGGATCCACCAAGACAGTTTATGAAAACTAGGCCATAAACTTGACCCAGCTGATGCTAGCAATGGAGGTGTTGTTCTTCTGGTTGTTTGTGTTTGTTCTGCTCTGTCTTGATGTCAAACTGAGGGAGTAAAGCAGATGATAAAAGCAGTGTTTGGATCCCAGAATAGGAGCAGAGGGAAAAGATCCAAGATGAACTAACTTCCCTCTCCCCGTTTTTGTTGTTAACCCTTTATTCTTCCTATGGGGGTTGAAGTTGATCTACACAAGAGTGACTGAGCAGACCAGAGCTAGTGCGTGGATGCAGGGGTTAGATCTAGCACAGGAGACCTCCTGAAGGCAGCTGGGGCTGGCACAGCCAAGGAGGAATTCAGACCAAATCTCTAGGCAGTTCTGAGTCACCCAGGCTTGGCAAACCAAGCTCACTAGACTAGCCCAAAGCATATGAGCAGGCCTGGGACTGAGGGGCGTGCCTAGGGTCCGAGATGGACCGGAAGCGAAGGCATGGAGAGCTCAGTGTTGCCTGTATTAGACTCCGGCTATGCTGTGTTTCGATGAGTCAGACTTTCTGCAAAACTGCCTGATCTTTGCTTACATAACAGGAATCTTAGAAAGATTCCTGGAACCCCCACTTTGTGACAGGCACTCTGCTAAGCGTTTTCTTTGCATGTTTCTTTTAAGGCTCTTAACCCAATGAGAGATTCATATCTCTGTTTCAGAGATGAGAAAGCCATGGCTCAGAGGCAGGAAAGATGTTCATGAGCAACAATTAAGTGGCAGACCCAAGACCATGAACTCCAGTAGCAAGACTCTGCTCCAACAGGCACCATCACCTGGGTGGCACAACCACCATGACACTGTGATGTTGGTGCCCTTTCCTTCTCCTCTCATGAGAAGATGGAACCTAAGAGACGTTCCTGGGGCCAAAGCTGGTGAGTGTCAAAGTAGGAATTTGAACCCAGTTTAATTCCCACTCCAAGCTCTTTCCAAGCTCCAAAGGGAGGAAAAGAATGCAGAACAGAGCTCAGCGTAGCCCCCAAGAAGGGAGAGGAAAGCGGCTCCTTAGCAGGGGTGAAGGGAAGGCCAGGAAGCATGCTAACCATTCACCACGCCCCATTTTTCACATTGAAAAAGAAAATCACCTTTTTATTTTTGCAAATTACCTGTCCTGGAGGGGGAATGGAAGAGGCACTCCCAAGAGTTAAACACCTGCTTTCCTCACCGACTGCTCCCATCTGCTCTCTGGTCTGGCACATGTCTGCTCTTCCCAGGGATGTTCAAGAGGGCCTTCCTTAGCTGGGTCCAAAGAAAACAATCACTTTGATTACAGAAAGAGGCGCATCTGCTAGCCTGGATTTGTGGGAGAGCCCATAATCCCAGCATTTTACCTCCTATTAGACCTCTTCTCCAGGAAAGAAATGTCCTGCTCTTTAAAGTTGAGACCATAAAATTGTGACAGCTTGCTTGCAAACAGAGCTGATTCTGGAACATGAAACAGCCCTTCAGATAAAATATACAACTCAGGTGTGGGAGTGGAGGGCTGGGGTCTTAAAATTCGATCAGTCGTGAGTTACATTTTATTGTATGGCTCTAGCTAGGCACTTCCCTACTGTAGAACATCACTAATTCCAACATTTTGGACATATTTCCCATTAGCCTTTTATTTGAAATTTTATGCTTCCCCTCATAAAAACCTTCAGCAGATTAATGTGCTTGGGATGTTTATTTAGAAGTACAGATGGTCTCCCTTCCAGTTGTTTTTATTGTTGGGCTGCCTGAGTGTACCCTTTGTCCAGCAGTTAAGGGGTGGGGCAGCAAAACAGCAACCAGCATTGTCTCAAAGGATGAGGAGGCACAGGGCAGGGTGGGGTCGGGTGAGGGACATCTGATGGCTGTGGAGGTCTACACTCACAGCTTCCCTCCTGGAGCCCATCGTACACATTTGGAGTGGGTGGTGTGGGAATGGTAGGCACAAAGGGGCCTTGTGCACCTCCCTCATCCCCCAGAGGGCCTGGTCCTGCGGGCTGTTCCTCTCAAGAAGACTGTGTTCGGGCTGGAGCTATTCTGTTATCTTCCCTACTACAGCTAGAGGCAATCCCGCTCTTTGACAGGTAGAAAGTTCTGCCTTTTGCTGACCTCTTTCCAAGTTTCCTATCAGTTCTACCCTGGTGTCTGGGGCCACATATTCTATTTGCTCTGCTTGAGAGATTTGAGGACCATAACCGGTCCTTCAAAGCATCCTTTCCCCAGGAGATATGTGTCGGTGCCCTCCTACACCCTGAGTGAGCACCCGGGAGAGCGTTTACAGGTTCAGTCTTACTCATCTTCCTTGGGTTGACAGCTCCTGTGTCAGTAAGAACACAGTATGCTTGTCAAACAAGCCAGCAGGTAAGCAATTATGTGCTCCTGAAAAGACAATCTTCTAACTCATGCTTCTGGGCACCCAGGAGAAATGTGCTTTACCAATCAGATGTCTTTCAATTGTATAGACATTCTGTGAGGCAGAAGACCATGAAACTAAAGAAAGAAGAGAATAAACCTCCATACCTAGCAAGAGATTGGTATTTCTCCTGCTCTTGCTCTTGAAGGGGTTTGGTGATGCCCAATAGGACAAGAGAATACAACCCAGGGCTGACACATTAAAAATCATTTACGTGGACTTCGGAGAGGCCAATGCCCTGACCGCCCTATATTCCCTTTGCTTTGTCACCAGTGTGCAAAGGCCCTCTGGTTCTCAAGAAACTCTGGCCAGCCCCTAAAGTCCTAGAGGTCAAGGAAGCATGGGTATAAGCAGCCAGGTTGTGGCTTGGGTTACATAAGGGGAAAGATGTACAACTGCTGTTATCGAAGATCTCTGCAAAATACTAATGAGTTTAGCAGAGATGTGGCCCCAGGACCTAAAACTTCCATCCCAGACATCCATCAGGCAGCCAGGGCCTCGATCACACAATGCTTGGGGCACTCGGCATGCCAATCAGTCTGCATTGCTGGGAAGAGGATCTCATTTCCATCTGCCCACCACCAACCCACCTGATGGAGTTTCTGGGCCCAGAACTGACCCACTTACAGCCAGCAATTGCTCAGGAGAAAGGAACCCTGGTGCATAAAAGTCTGAAAGCAAACTTGGCTGTTTCCCACCAAGCCAGCCACTCTTGATAAGAAGACATTGGTCTGTCAGGGATGTGAAGGCTGGACAGGGAAGACTTCCTGAGGAAGAAGAGGCTCAGAAAGGAAGGAAGATGAACACACAGCACTTAGGGAATGGGAGGGGAGAATTCACCACTTAGCAGTCAGCAACTATCTGCGGGGGAAGAAAGCACAGTTTCATTGTGTAGAACTGTCTGACTCAGAAGGAGATTTGGCACATCTCAGCATCTACGCTTTCCATGGTGAGGCTAATCGCCATGGTGCAGGACACCAAGTGCCCAAGAAACATCCATGCCCCCTCTGAAAGCACCCCCACGCCCACCATGTTCACACCCAGCCCCAGGCACACTACACCGCCAGAATCCTTGCCTCTGACTTCCGGTGGGATGCATCCTGGAAGACTCCTTCTTCTAGATGTCATACCGAAAAAGGCTGGGCTCCTTTCTCCCAAGGTGAAGAAGAATTACCAGTGTCTCTTGGACTCCAGAAATGGAAGCACCAAAATCAGATGATTCACCCAGCTCAGGGAGAAGGGAGCGATATGCAGTAAAGGAGAAATCAAAGAATCAGTCAAGTGCTGGCCCTGCGGAGACAAACTCCTGTTGATGGAAGCCCTGAGGGGACCTGAGCAGCACAGTTTGATTTCCTCTGATGACTGGTTTTATAAACAACCTCAGTGTCAGAGATTTCTAGCATCTTCTACCTGACCCTGTATCACAGCCTGCTGAGCCAAAAGCATACCTTTACAAACCACCAAGTCCTTTCTCTTCCTCTGGGCAGGGCAAGAACCCAACCAAACTTTCCTAGATAAAAAAAAAAAAAGACTTTCCCAAAACTGGGATTCAGTAAGAAATGGCTTTTCCAGCAGGGTGTAGGGGCACATACCTATAATCCCAGCAGTCTGGGAGGCTGAGACAGGAGAATTGAAAGTCCCAGCCCTTTCTGGGCAACTTCGTGTTGAGTGAGACCCTGTTTCATAATAAAAAATTAAAAAGGTCTGGGAATGTAGCTGAGTGCAAAGGTCCTGGGTTCAATTCCCAATATGAAAGAAACAAAGATCCAGAAAGAGGTCCCAATGTCCTTTCTCTCAGATCTCAAACTTGCCTGTTTCCATGGAAAGGTTTCCCCTGCTGGCTGCATGCAAGTCTACCCAGTGAAAGGAGCCACAGAGCTAAGAAAGTTTTCACGAGGGTCTCTCTCTCTCTCTCCCTCTCTCTCTCTCTCTCCCTCCCTCTCTCTCTCCATATGTACTAAAAGCAATGCTACTCCTCCAACCTACTTCGGGCCCATTGATTTCTCTTGCTGAGCAAGCCTGGCCCATGTGTCTTACTTACGAGAAAGATGCTGAATGAAAAAGAGTCAAACAGCCTCCCTCAGGACAGTCCCATAGCCATGCAGAGCTCCTGAGTGATACCATGTGTACATGTGTGAGGTAGGGGTAGGCATATGGGGAAGGGAGCAGTGAGCCACTCAGTCCTAAGGAAACCAGGTCCAAACAGGTCTTGGGATTGTATGTGAGCACCCAGGCCAAGTTCTAGAGCTCCCGCCATTGCCAAGAAGGTGTAGGCCGAATGTTGGTGCACAGGTGCGAAGGAAGGAAAGGGAGGGACATATCTTCTTGGGGTCTGACAAGAGGAGCAGCAGCTCCTGGAAGCAGCCTGATGATGTTTTGCATGTGCAGTTCCCATCCACCTTGTCACTGTCCTCCAGGAAGGGCAACTAACAGCTCTGGCCTGAGAGGCCTGGAGGCCCTGTGCTCCATCCCAGAGTCAGGCTCCACTACTGCAGGCTCCCAGGTGCGCATTCACGACCTCTCCTGTGCTCGGGCCATCCTTGCTCTGATTCTGTTAAAAAGCAGGCTGTGGTACAGTTAGTAAACTGCAAGGTTTAAATTTGTGTGCCTGTCTCCAAAATCTCACAAAGCACCCATTGTGTTGTCCCTTGACCGTGTACGGCCGCCAGGTGTACCATCCCTTCCCACCAGACAGAACTCTCTCTCGTGGTCTTGCAACTTCGTACCCCAAGTAAGGGGATGTGGGACCAGTCAGCCTCGGAGGACCGTGACGAGGACCGAACGAGATCATCAGCAGGAAGAGGTTGGTGGGTGGGGCCACATGTTGGGCACGTGGAGGTTGTCACCGTGACGATTCTCACCAAGCCCTGCTCCCTGAGATGGGGACCACAGTGGACACTCCTTCCTGCCACCAGGGTCTCCTCCCTGCATTCCAAATTCTTCCTGAGGGAGGTTGACCAGAGGAGGCACCACCAAGCCCTGTGAGGCCTGGGGAAGATGCTGCCCCTTTCTGGGGTGCTTCTCATCTGCTGTTATGGCTTGTGTTTAGATGTCTCCCCAGCCTTGTGCCAATGAGGCGGGGTTACAGTGGAGGTGGCCGGATCGAGAGTGTGTGACTCAGGGTGCAATGCTAGGCCCGAGAGCACTAGGATTAAGGGGGTGAGTGCTGCCCACCCTAAGCAGTCTGAACGAGATAGGAGGGGCAGGAAGACGCTGTTAAGGACACTCGTTGCTTTTGCTCCCTCTCCTGTGGGTGCCAGGAACTGTTTCTCCTCCGTGACACCCCTTCGCTGTGTGACACCCCGCCTTGGAGCCAACTGATTATGGACCGAAACCTGTACAAACTGTGAGCTAAATAAACCTTTCCCTTTTAACTTTGGGTGTCAGGTAATTTGTCTCAGCAAGGAGAGAAAAGCAACTAATACATCTGCTCAATGACGGGATTCTCGTTCTCACAAGACACCACAACTTAGGGTTCCCCTCCAACCCTGTGTTCTACCCATCATTCATCCTGTTTGTCCACTGATTCCTCAGGGAAGACGAGGGGTCCTGCCAGTTGTTAGGAATGGCTGACCTTTTAAGTGGGTGTGACTTGATCCAAGAAGGACACACAGCATTCACACATGTGAAAACACTCCCTGAGCCACAAAAAGAACAACAGCACCTCCCCTGCAGGTTCTCGGTCGCAAAAGGTGAAGGGAACACCATGAATTTTCTAGTTCACGTTTCACTTTAGATTACAAGAATAACCACAGTAAAATAAACTGTGTCAATCACCCCTGCTGTGTAAACAAGTGGTTGATCATAAGTCATGAGACCGTTTGCATTTTTTTTACGGAATGGCCAGCGACAAAGATCCAAAACCAAACCTTCTCTTTTATGGCTATTTGAAAAAGGAACAAGGAGAGCTTTTGTTTTACCTCTGGGGGCTGCCACAGCCAGCCCCTGGCTCCCTGAACAGCCCTTCTGAGCCAGAAGCCTGCCTCTGGGAGCTAGCTCTGGGTCCAGCAACCTGGATGTCTGGGTTGGGGTGAGGGCCCAGGAGTCCTGCCCTGCGGCCTCTGTCCTCAGAGGCCTGGGATCTCTCCGTGGGGCCTGCTGACCCATCAGGCAGCTTCACGCGAATGAGGAAAAGACAGGCTTGTCTTCAAGATGGCCTCCCACTTGGCAGGCAGGCAGGCAGGGCCTTTTGCAAATTAGCAAAAGGTGCCCCTGGCTCTCCTTCCCTGTCTGCACACTCTTCCTATCAACAGTCAGGTAGTAAATGTTGTAGACTTTGTGACCTGGAAGGTCCCTTTTGCAGCCGCTCGGCCATGCCCTTGTGGCACAAAACCAGCCACTGACAGCCATAGACATGAACAAATGGGCACGGCTGTGTTCCAAAATACGTGCATCCACGAAACTAGGTCGGGGCTGACTGAGCTAACGAGCCACCACCTTTGTGGGGTGGACACCCCAGTGAGTCTGAGCATCATCCTCCCACTCCCCTCCGGGTGCTTACACCCACAGCATTACCGTCTTGGGGTCACGCTCTCCCGCTCTATGGGGTGCCCCAAGCCAATGCACTGCACCGAGCTTATCTTTGAATACCAGGCTTCTTCTGCTGCTTGAAGAGATATGAGCTTGGAGACAAGGTCCACAGAGCCAGAAGTCCGGTCGAACTGCGTCACGGGCCTTGTCGGATGAGTAAAGCCGCGTGTCTCGTGAGGCCTCTTCTTCAGCAATGTGCCAGCTCACCAATGACTAATCGGTTAGAGTGGAAGATTAAAACAGTCGGCAGAAAAGAAGTATTTCTGGATGTTTTCCAGTTTTTTTCCCTAACCAGTCATCCAGTTACATTAAAATACGGTGGTGGTTGCAGTGCAAACCACAAACAGCCCACAACCTTGGGATACGAGCAACATCTGCAAAAAGCCCACTTGCCTCAGCAGCTGGAAACAGCAGGGAGAGGAGTATCCAGGAAGACTGGCCAGCTCTGAGCAGAGTTTGCTGCTACCTTATGCACTTGTTTTGACCTTCATAAGAATCGAAACCTTTCCATCCTGCACCCTGAAGTTTAATTCCTCCCTGTCATCTATGGGGGCCACGTTTCGTTAGAAGGTCACTTGTCATTTGCAAACCCAAGAGAGACATATCATTGTAATGAAGCTCCTGACTCATACCGAGTAATGAAACTGTGGACAAGATTACCACACAGGCTGCCCACAGACAATGGCGACCCTTGGTCTTGCTCGGGCCTTTGTGAGATCACACATAAAAATGGAAAGCAACCAAGGGAGGCGGCCACTCCTGTGGAGGAGCAAATGCAGCCGATGTCGCTCTAAGCCCAATTATCCAGAAGAAGGTGTGGATCTCTGCTAATATATTATACAAGGTCCTATAATTTATTATCTTTGTTTTTCTTTATGAATAACAGATTTTCCTTGCATCAAAAAACACATGGGGGTGTGGGCAGGAGGAACCAAGAGTCGCTTACCTTTTCCTCAGTTGAACACAAAAGCACAAAAATCCTTGTCCCCAGAACAGCGTAGCAAGGGTTTGAGCATGGCAGGGGTGGGGAGAAAGGTGTGACAAAGACATGGATTGCAGATGCAGCGACACACATCACACCGGAAGCAGGAAACAAGGCCAGTGCTGCAGCGTTCTCCTACTGATGGCTGGTGCAGACCCCAAGCCCGGCCCAGGCCCAGCGGACGGGAAGGGACCGACTTCCACTTCCGAGCAGCGGCAGGAAGAGCCCTCCAGACGCACCCAGAGTACCTCAGGCAGACGGGCCTGCAGGCAGGTGTGAGGCCCAAAGACTGGGGCTCGGGCCTCCTCAGGGAGGGCAGGGCCTCCAGACACTCGGACAGCGCTGAGGCCACTCTTCTTCAGAACTCAGTCCCCTGCTCAAGGCCTCTGACACGGGCGCTCCTGCCTTACCACTTCCACCCCAGGCCAGCTGGCCCCCAGCAGAAGAGATTCCCGCTGCCCCTCCCACTCCTAAGGCTTGGCCAAGAACAGAGCGCTGTGCGGCAGTCAGTGCAAACCGAGTCCCACATGACTGTGGGCACCAAGGAGTGGGGTGTGAGGAGCGGCTGTCTACTCTGTTCTCCAGCGGAGAGGCGAGAGCATGGGAGAGGGAGCTGCCAGGGAGGGGAGGGGACTCCCTCGTGATCCCCAGGGACCACTCAACTGAGCCTCGTCAACTTAGGGAGATAAAAATACATAATCAATCCTCAGGGTGGTGTGTTTCATATCAAGAAATAAACAAATGATATTTGAAATCAACAAATCAGCGATATTCAAAATATAGGCTCCGATGTGGCCACTGGTCAATTACAACTGTTGCTGATGGGCCACAGGGCTGGAGCAGGGCCCTTAGAGAACTCCTATTCTGCCACATTTTGTCCTTTAATTCCAGATCATGGGAAGGTCATGTAATTGCCAGGAGGCAAGCGTGGCAGAAGGACACCCAAGAGATGGGGCAGCAAGTGTTCTGGTATTTTAACATGCTCATGAGAAGGAACCAACTGGGCTTTTTTCCTGGCACCCAAAATATGCACCCTGCGGTTCTCGCCTACGTCCTTGCTGGGCTGCCCTGGATGTGGACAGCAACCTATGGCTTCCTCCAGGCCATGTGGATAGGTGCTGCTCCTCGAATCCACGAGTCCCTGAAAGTCCAACACTTGCACCCATTTAGGACCTTTTCGTAGCCATGATTGCATTTGATTTACAACAATCCTGAGAGGTAGCTGCTATTGACTGTCATTTCACAGTGAGGAAATCTGAAGTCCAGAGGCATAAAGGAGGGGTGAAGACCGTGCTGGGAAGTGCATTTGTTAGGACACTTTGTTTCTAGACGTGGTTCTGACATCACTTCACTCTGGGACCGTGGGCCCGTGCTGCGACTTATTGGAGCCTCCCCACCTCTAAAGTGGGAGAATCGGAAAGATGAACCCCAGGAGTAGAAATGGTACCCCATCTTCTGTCTGTGTGAGTGGTCAGAAAGGGAACAATGGCAGAATCGGGACAGGGTCTCAGGTGGCCTGATTCCTGGTCCAGGGCTCACCCAGGCCTCAGTGGACAATGGGGCAGCCAACCCTGACCCTGCTCCTGGACAGACGGATTCCTCTGCTTGTGCTGCTGGCCCTGGGGCTTCTGCCCTGAGGTCCAAGGACTGAATCCCCACCCGCCTGCTGTGAGAAGCTCTCAGCTGGGCAGATGTGCAAGTTACTTATGGGGACGAGGAAAGGATGGATGGAGAGAGAGGAGATGAGGTGGGTAGTTCTGAATTTCCCAGACATGCCCAGGCCAGCTCTGAATAAATCCACAGCCACCACACAGGAAGCCACTAATCAGGTCAGACACTGTCTCTTTCAGGGGTCCAGAGCCCCGTCCTGACCTAGTCCAAAGTCAGCATTGGAGGTAATGAATCTCTCCTGAGAGTGTGTGGTTTCTAGTAAGGCATTACAGAACTTGAACCTGGCTTCAAAGGCGTGTGTATCTGCTCACTCCCTTCCCAGCTGGGAACCCACCAGGGCACCTTATTCCTATTAGACTGGAGATGCTTTACACACTCCGCTTGAAAAACCCACTGAGGACTTCGACACAGATGGGGAACGGTGTGGCTCTCCAGAAGCCCCCATTGCTGGCAGCACTGGACTTTCTCTCAAAGCTCCTTTGGGCAAGAAAGTGAACTTCTCGCCATCTGACATTTTCAGCCTTGAAAGGCAACGTGAACTTTCCTGTCTTAGGGCATTCCCATGCCTCTGAGGCTGACGGGAGGGCTGGGGAGTTGCGGGACCAGTTGCTTGCTGGAAGACTCAGTGGGTCCAATGTCTGAATCAAGGGCACAGGAAAATAACAGCAGGAGCAAATGCCTGTCCAAAACGTGGAGTTCTACAGGGCGGGGCCTGAAGTGAGAATCGCCAATGAGCCAGTTGGATCACACAGGAAAGTGGACAGTTTCCTGAGAAGATAGAACTCCCTGCTCCTCCCTCCCCAAGGGTGAATCTTCAGAGAGCAGGATGAAAACAAGGGACATCTGGGCCTCGATGGCCGCGGAAAGGGACAGGTGAAGAGTGCTCCTGACCCACAGCCGACCGGCACTCGACACGGGAAGAGTTGCTGACTGGCCGCAGCGCTGAAGGACGGTCCTTAGCACCCTCTCACCCTGCTCCCAGCAGCAGGCTGCCCCTCGTGATGGTTACTTTTATAGGTCAACTTTGCTAGGCCACGGTATCCAGGTGTTTGGTCACACACTACTCTAGATGTAGCTCTGAAGGGATTTCTAGACGTGATTAACATTTAAATCTGTGGACTTTGAGTAAGATTATCCTCCATGATGTGGGAGGGGAATTTACCCAATCAAAAGACTTCAGAGAAAAAATATTGACTTCCCCTAAGGAAGAGGAAGTTCTGCCTCCAGATTGTCTTCAGGCTCTAGCTACAGCATCAGCTCTTCCCTGGACCTCCAGCCTGTTGGCTGACACTGCCAATTTTAGACAACCATGTGTGCTCATTTGCTAGAATAAGCAAAACTCCAGATCAGTGGGGGGTGCATAAGGTACCAATATGTAGATAGGTTCTTTTCCTTGGTTCTTTTTCTCTGGAGAGACCCGATAGACACACCTCTTGGGGACAATTTCCCTGTGCTAAGCACTCCCTATTAGAAAACAAAGGACCATAAACTTTAGGAAGGGCCTAAAGCCAGTAACCTACACTGCCCAGAGTGAAGCCAAAGGCCTTCAGCAGCAGCCCTGCTCAGGCAGGAAGGGATGTGGAGCTCGCTGTGTCCAAGGCGACCCTTTCCATCTTTGACAGCTCATAGCATGGTTGCTCCTTGTCCTAGTGAACCAAAATCTGAATTCCTGGCATTCTTGGACAAATGCATTCTGAAGTTATATTCCTACTCCAGAATCCCAGCTACCAGGGGAGATCCATGCCAACAGCATCCTCTTCTATCTACAGCTGAACCAAACTTCTCTGTACTTACACCAAGTGTCCTCTTCCTCCATTCAATCTCCAAGAAAATAGCCTTCCTCTGTCTCCTCAGTACATACCAGTGCTCGTGATTCTTCTGCATCCTGGCCCCTCTAGGACTACACTGTCTTGCTTCTTCTACGTTCTCCGTTTGTGTCTGCCCACCTGGCTAACTCTGACTCTCCCTTTCATTTCTAAAAGTATATGTTGATGTCTTTCTCTCCCTCTGGATTATAAGTTCCCAGATTCTAGCGACCCAGATATTTAGTTATTGATACCTCTGTCATGTACTCAACTCCTGGTACACGATAAATGCTTATTAATAATAATTGTTAATAATGTTAATAAATGAAAATAAATGTTTATCAAACTAAATCTCATTTTTTCTAGCTGTTATGCTCTTTATAGTACTATTCTTTCTTTTATTCAACAATATTTATTGAATATCTGTTGTGTGCCAGGCACTGCTCAAGGAAGTGAAAATATGGCAGTAAATAAGATAGGTGAGCTCCCTACCCTTAAGGGGCTTATACTTGGGCTGAGGAAAATTAATACAATTTTCAGTGATAACAAGTGCTGCAGAGAAAATAAAACAGGGTTGCCTGATGGAGTGACTCATAAGAATGACTACTGTATAAATAAGTTTAATAGTGAAGACCCTCTGAGGTGGTTATACTTGATACATGAGTGAGGAGTCAGCCATGCAGATGCAGGAGGGGTTTCCTGGTAGGAGACATAGCAAAAGTAAAGGTTTTGAGGAGCAAGTGTGGCATGTTGGAAAAAAAGGTCCCTGAGGCCAGAGGAAGGTGAGGAAAATGTCTCCGTCCCCGAAAGGGCATGGGGTTAGGGCTCTGTAAGCGAGCCGCTGGTGAGACTGGAGGCTTCTGGTTCACCGTGGCATCTCTGCCTCAGCATAGCCAGGAAGCAGACATGCCCCATCTGCTGCCCACCTGTCCTCTGGCTCAACACACTTCCCATGATCAACTCCATGCCCATCTCTTAAACTGTGCTCTTCCCCGGTGAGTCCCAAATCTCTGCAAGCCCAGACCTCTCTGCTCAGCTCCAGCAATGTGTACTCAACTCCTACTAGAAAACCTACCTGAAAGTTCCAGGGAACCTCACCCTCAACACACATAAACTAAATTTGTCATTTGCCCCCCAAGCCTGGTCCTCATCCTGGTGAATGGCGTTACCATCCAGCCAACTTCCAGGACTCCTCTTCCCTCCCACCTCCAACCCCGGGATCCCAAGTCCGGAGGGTGCTGCCTCTTAGGCTTTCCCAGAGATAGAATCACTAAGCAAACTCAGTACTCATCTCTGGCTGTGTTAAGTAGTTTAAACTCAGCCCCAAGTGCCTTCACTGTTCACTTCCACTTTCTATAGAGGAGATGTCCCGAGTAGCCACACCCTACTGGTTAGATTCGTGCTAAAAGCAGCATTTTCCTGATTTGCCAAGGTGATGGGAATATGCTGGTGCACACATAGCTGACCATTGGTAGCTATTGCCAAGGCTCTTCCCAAGCTGTGTTCTTGCAGTCATTGTTGGGACACGTCCTCCTTACTCTATCAGTCTGCTCAGCCTTTTCTAACTCTTCCCCTGGTGACCTGGACAGCCTCAGCAGCAACTTCTTCCACTCAAGTCTCACAGAGTCCTCCTACTCATAAGAATGGAAGCAAAGAAAGTTCCCCAGGAGACCTGGTGTGCTTCAAGGCACATTCACAGTGTTGCATGCCCTCTGGAGGAGTGGCTGGGCCGTCAGCACCTCGGAGAGCTCCGGGTGTGACCTCTGTTGGGGAGTCAACCGGACCAGAGTCTGGAAATCTTCCTGGAGTGGAGGGAAGAGAAAGGAAGGAACTGGTTGTTGCTAAACACCTCTGTCAGCCAGACGTCCAGCGCTGCAATTTAGAGATCTCAAAACTGTGAGCATCCCTGACGTCGGCCCAAACCTGGGTGTCAGGAACTCCACAGCCTCTGCTTTGGCAGTCCATGACGCTATGTTCATGATCTCGAGGCATGGCCAGGGCAAGGAAACACCGAGGACCAGTGCGCCAGGACCATAGGCCCAGACTACACAGGCCTCATCCGCTCTCAGGATGTTGGTCCCCTTCAAACTGTACCCGGCTTTCCTGCCTCCTGCCGCTTGCTCCCTGGGTGGTGAAGCCTGCTGCTATCACTGCGGATGTTCCAGCATCCTCTGCCCACGCCACAGGAGGAACAGGGCCCGGAAACTCCGGGAATGGGGCAGCCTCCCCTGACTGCCGGGTCTTCCCCGGGTTGCCTCTAGTCACGTGCTCGGGGAGCCCTGAGGAGATTAGTGCCAGAAGGTGCTTCAGCAGCTTCTTTTCATTCCCGTTGGACCAAGAGTCCCTGTGGTGGAGGCGAGGGTGGCATGAGAGCCCGAGGTTCCAAGCGAAGGCTGTGTCTGCACAGACAGCACAAGTGCCCCTCTGGAGCTAGCCCAAGCTCCCACACCCTCCCTGCTCACTCCTCCTGCCTGCCCTGCACTTCCTCACCATGCACCCTGCCCTCCTGCTCCCTGCTGCTGGAGCATCAGGGGCTTCTGTTTGCTTCAAAGGAGTCTCCCACTGCCCAGCACCCATCCAGCCTTCCCCTGGGGTTGTAGGTGGGTTTCGTTGTGACCTTGACTTGCCAGCGAGACAACTGGGTGGACCCTGGGTGGCTCACCCAGCAAGCAGGGCTTCTGCCTCCAGCTGGCTGCTCTTCGTAAAGGTTTCAAATGCCCCAGCCAGGACTCTGCCACTGTGTCCTGAAGCACCGCCACCTGCGCTGGCAGTGCCGCCTGAGAGAAAGCATTCCTATAAAAGTAAGAAGCCAGCCTTTTTACCATTGCGCTCATCTGTCTGAAACATGTCAAAGCCCATCTGTTGTTCTCTGCCTGAAAAACACAAATAAAACCCTAGCTCTCTGGAAGTTTGTCAGCAGCTTCCTCCGAGGTTTTTGAGATTTCCTGGGGATATTTCCACCCCCTCACACATAAAGGTCAACTAAGGCTCCAAAAATAAAAGAAATTTTTTTTTACAAAATACTCAGCTAGCATCTTGACCCCTGTTTGTTTCGTCAGGCTTGCCTTTTACTCTTCATGTGCAAACTCCTCAGAAAAAGATTCTGCACTCAATAAAGGGAGTGGCATTGAGCTTTTCCCTCCTGCCCAAATGCCTGAGAGATGTGGCCATATAGAGAAGATGTTCCCAATTAGCCAAGGAAATGGGGAGCGGGGGCTGGTCTTCTACAGCTGTGGTCAGGAGCAGCTGTAAGGATGCCTGTGTTGGTCCCAGAGGGGGGAGTTCTTCTTTAAGCTTGGTTACAGCACATCACTTGGCCGTGTGGCTCTAGCCGTAATGGACCAGCTAAACTCAAGGCTACATGTGGCACACAGAGCTGAAGAAGTGCAAATTCCCATTCCTCTCCCTTCTTCTCTGCAGGTCCTGGCATCCAGAAACAATGTGGCATCATTCAGAACTAGCAAGGGCCATTTACACACCAGGAACATCTCACTCTCTAACGGGGAAAATACGATCTCTTTATTTTTGTTTGGTCGCCTTTGAGGCCCAATTACAAAGTTGCTTCACAGAATAGAAGCATTCTGGGCCGTGCCTGGCTGAATCGTTCTCTGTGTATGTGAATCCGTTGTCTCTTTAAGAAAGCTGGGCCTTGTGCTCGCTTGGGCGGCACAAACACTAAAAGAAAGCTGGGCCTTTTGTGAAGAGAGGATCTCTGTTGGAAGTTGGAGAATCACCCAGCCGCTTTAGTAGTTAAGGGTTGTCAGAGGGCTTCCCTGGTGCCTAGGGGCAGGAGACCGCCTCCACCCAGAATGCCTGTGGACTTGAGCTCTTTCTTCACCTGCCTTCTCCTAGGGTTGCGATAGTCCAGGTGGCCCAGTCCACCTAAGCCCCTCAGACTCACCTTTGATGTTCCCTCTCTTCTCATTTTTAGAGTTCCATCCTGCAGTCCCAGGCACCCAGGCCCTCAGGATTTCTTGGAGAAAGGTCTTCTTTCAAGGACGAGATAACGCAGGGCACAAATCCCCACATGCCTGTCAGACCTCTGGCTCCTTCTCCCAGGATATCAGCAGTGGGACCCCGTTCCCCTCTGGCTCCCTGCAAAGGGGCTGCAGGGCTTGGAGGAAGAATGTCGGAGGCTGGGCAGGCCTGATGGGAACCATAGGCTGCTCCCCCTGCAGGGAAGAACAGCCCCACACAGGGTGCCCTGAGACAGGAAGGGTCACCCTGGAAATGTCGTCTGGAAGTGAGTGCCACCCTGCCAGGCAGAGCTCGCAGTCCAGAGTGTGAGTCAAAGCCTCTAGCAGCCGTGTCTGGGCAACCAAATGCTGAGGGGTGGTCTCGCCTTGCCCTCTTGGGTGGGCATGTGGTGTCTTCTGTGGCATTCTTTCCCAGGCCATGGCCCCCTTGAGAGTGGCCAAACTGGAGCCAAGGATCCGTGGAGGTCACTTCTGCAGCCTTCAAGGGACATGGTGTGCATGGGCCCAGCCAGGAAAAGCAGGGGACTGAGAAGGGAAACTGCACAGCACTGGATATGCAGCCTGAGCACTTGGAAGAGGGCCCTGACTCTGCCTTAAACTTTTCCATACGCTCCGCATTATTAGTATTTCTCCCTAACAACACAAATCATCCTCAGGATTCGGGACAGCTGTATGAAAAAATGTTCTGATCCCCACCCTTTCCCTGGAGTTCCTATAATGAAAGTGCTTAGTTAACACAAATTACCGGCTTCACTTTCTGCTCTTCTGACAGAGGAACAAGCACAAAGCCAGCATTACTGTGTAGGCCCTGCTGGCTAAATCTCTTTCAATTTTCTATCACCAGGGAAGAATCCTCTCGGTGAGGTGGGGAGATCTTGATGGAAATTTCCTTGTTGTACCAGTGATTCCAGAAAGCATCTGGTTCCCGCTCACCTGGAATGTAAGGAGGCCAGGAATGCCAACTGAACTATAGAGTTGGGAAGTCTGACATGAAAAAGAAAACCCACTTCTTTACTAATACAAATTAGGAAAGAGAAAGAAGAAATGTAGTTGAGAGGCGTAGAGTAGGATACAGGAAGCCTATGTTCTCGCCCCACCCCACCAACTCTCTGTGTGGCTTGACGCGTCCTTGTCACATTCCAGGCCTCGGCTGACTCACTTGTGACCTACGATGCTGGACCCAATCAGCAGTTCACATCATATGCTACACACCACGGATACTCAAGAAGTTGCTTTATGGATTTCAGGTACGTTTTATTTTTAAAAGTCTCTATTTAGAAAATATTTGAAGCCATAGATGTGACTGTGATGGAAAAGTCCGGTGGATAGGAGGGCCATGCCTAACACTGGGAAAGCCGACAATAAGGAAGGTCTGCCCACCTGTATGGAAGCCTCAGTGCATAGCCCTCTTGCCATCTGTGGGACTCATTGGAACCCGCAGAGATCAAAGGATGAGCTGTCTCAAAGCACTAAACATTTGCACCTGCTCAGCCCTGTGAATGAGTCTTAGTCTGTTTTCCGTTGCTCTAACAAAATATCTGAGAGTAGGTAACGTATGAGGAATGAGCGCTTACTTTGGAGGTGTGGGTTTTTTTGGGTGGTTTTGGAGGCAGGGAGTCTAAGGCACCAGCATTTCTTGGCTTCGTGCTGCATCAGAACGTGGCCCAGGACATGACATGGAAAGGCATGGCGAGAGCACTGGCTGAGTCCTCTCTCCCTTATAAAGCCACGAGTGCCATTCCCAGGGCTCCACCCTATGGCATCATCTGACCCTAATTAGCCTCAAAAGGTCCTGCCCCCAAATACCATTAACATAAATTGGGGGAGGGCCCAACACGGAAAACTTGAGGAACACATTCAAACCATAACAATTAGAATTTTCTCCAGATGGTCAAAATAAAATGAAATACACAAGTGGATTGGATTCTGAAGCTGAAATAAGGTAAGGATCACATTAAGCCAACTCTTCTAAATTTTTGTATTGGCCAAAACAGTCTCACTGTACATTTTTGTTATAAGTTTGTGATTATAAAGCAAACACATTAAAAAGCTTCAGATAATAAAAAATGCATTTATCAAGATGATTCATTTTATGGATTTGTTATAAACTTTAATGTATAAAATAAATATATTTGTTCACCTGATTTTATTAATTTAGTATTAGCCAATAAGTAAGCATATTTTCATAAAGTAATGGTTAGTCTGCTTTTGTTGTTTAAGGTTCCATATAAAATTTCATTTGAAAAACAGTTCCAGTTACTTACAAATTTGAAAGCACTAGACTAATTATCTCTAATTTTCCTTCCAGCAAGAGGATATTATACTCAAATCCTTCTCAGGGGATAGGAGAATTGCCTGACTTCAGGAAGTTTCTGGCTTCATCAGAGCCTTCAAAAGGAAAACAAACAAGCAAACCTGACTCCCGTATCCCCCACTCGCCCTGCCCTGATCTGCCCCTTCTCCTTGGCGAGGTGTTGGTAGGCAGGTTGGAAGGCAGTCCCAGGGGTAGGAGCCCATGCTCCAGGCCAGTCACTGTGCTAGACAGAGGACCAGAAGCAAGGATTCCACCTCCTGCTTTCGTGGCTGCAGACTCACCTGTACACAGCAGACAATGAGGTAGGCAGAATGTGGTAGGCAGAACAGAGCCCAACCTTGCCTGAGCATCTACTCCATGCCAGTCTTTGTAACAGGTATGTTACATGCATCATTTCACTTATTCTATGTATTCTCACTCAAAACTTTGCAGTGTTTTCCCTTCTTACAGAGGGGACGCTGAAGGGGTCACAGTGAATAGCAGAAGCAAGTCTCAGGTCTTCCTCCCAACCCTGCAAGAAAACAAGCCCCAGAGAGGTAGTGAACACAGTCATCAAAAACTCTCCAGTGGGGGGGTCCAGAGGGAAGAGTCATTCATGCAGCCTCCAGCAGCCTGAGAAGGCTGCAAGGGAGCTGGCATCTGAGCGGGATCTGGAGGGATGAGCAGAGTACATTCTAGCTATGATCAGCACCCTGCACACCCAGAGCTGCCCTCACCTGTGGCCCCTGTTGCTACGATCCCTGGTTGTCTCCTCCATCACCAAAGCCAAGCCTCTAGTTTCATGAACAACCCACAGACAGAAGGCTCCTTCAGTCCTTTTCACCCAGATAAATAGCCTCGCTGGCACCTGTTTTGCATGAGCACTGTTCGTAAACAGGATACGAAGGGCAGAGCCACTCTTTGGTCCTCTCAGATCTGCATGGTGTGGCAGAGCACGGCACACTCAGGATGTCCTGGGGAGGGGCTCACACCCCCAGCCCTCTGTCTCCCGTGCAGGCCTGAGGCTGGATCCGGAATGCTCCTGCGCCTGCCCAAAGGCAGCATTCAGAGCAGCCCTCCAGAACAAAGCTTGGCTTTGGTGGCCAGCTCGGCATACACAGAACATCAAATGACTGGACATGAAAGAGCAGGGAGGATGCTTTCGAGAGAGCCACTTAGTCCGGAAAATGTGAAACCATCCTCTTGACTGAGGGCCACTAACCACAGCCTCAGTGAATGATTAATGATTACGGCCAGAGCTTATTGCAAACAGGCATGTGACAGCAGAGCCACTACCCACCTGCAGGACCTGCCTGTGTGATTGATGAGCCAGCAAGGGATGCAGAGGGGCTGCAGGGCGATGGGCCAGCTCAAACTGCAACCAGAGAGCACCCATCCTTGGGGGCCACTGAGGGGCACCAGTGCCTTGTTCTGGGCAGCATCTGGACCCACAACTGCCACTCAAGTTGCCTTGCAAACTCTCTAGCTGGGCAGCAGGAAAAGACGAGCCTGTGGACATCCTGGTCCACAGCATTCAGGATGTAACCACATTTCTGGAACCACGAGGAGTAGGCAAGGTGCTCTGAGAGGCAAATAACGTGTTCTGTGTGGACAGAGAGGCTTACAAAAATGTGCTCCTGGCCCAAGCCACCTCCTCCACCCTCCCACCCCCACTGCCAGCATGGGGTGATTTTCCCCAGCCCATGTACTGCTTTTCACCAGGATTTGCAGGAGAAAGAAGAGTGTCTGAAGGGAACTCTCTGCTCACACCCTTCCTCCTCCACAGGGCTCGTCCACAGCCGGGGCATGAGTTAGTATCAGGCCCTCACACTGCCGAGCCCTGCCACCCTGCACCCCCAGGACAGCTCATCCAAGCCTTGTTCCCGCTTCCAGAGACGAGCCTGGGACCAGGCTGGGCCTGTCTCTCCCACGCATGGCTCAGCACTGACCAACCAAAGCCACAAATCAGGATTTGTGGGGGTCAGAAAAGGTACAGTTCCTACCTTTAGGGGTTTGTGGTCTTGTTAGCAAGGCCTTCGCATGAAACAAGTTCGGACAGAACAAAGCATCAGCCTCCAATATGCTAGAGAGGAGTGGAGGGAAGCGAAGGGAATGTGTAACTGGGCTAAGAGGCTCTGAGGGAAGCCCAGGAGCATGTGATGTGTCCTGGAGACGCCCCCTCTTCGGGGCAGAGCCACTGCCCGGTCAGGGCCTCGGAGTACCCAAGGCCACCAGCTCCCACCCAGGCTTCAGAGGCACCTCTGAGTGTCTCAACAATGGCAGCAGCAAGCTCAGCAGGGTCCTAAACCTGCACGGGACTGGGGCTCTGAGTTGGCCCTGAGAGCGAGGTGCCAGCCCAGGGACAGCCCTCTCGGGGCCTGGCCGCTCTGCAGACGCTGGCTCCATTTCATCGTAATGCACTCCTGTGTGTACTTGACATCTGATATTCGGCCCACAGCATGCAAATCTAATAAATTCTTGGCTCCTGCAAGTTTCTTTAAAAAATATAAAAGAGGATCATATATAAAGAAGTTGATTAATATACACCCTGCTAAAACAGCCTGGAACATCTGTGTATTAAGTTCATTTATTAAATTACACCAATCTGTATTTTAATGAGTGAAAGATACAGTACTTATTCTGTCATCCATCAAAATAAACTCAGGAAATACTTAACATTATAATCATTTTTCTTGTTTGAACACAAGTTATGAAATATGAATCCTGCACTAAGAATGCTGGACTTGCCATCATGATCAAATATGTTTTCACAGGTGCAGCAAATATTCAGTTTTCATTTCTTTCTCCAAATGTTGAAAATATAAACCATGTTTTCTATTCCTCTGCTGGTATCATTGCCTTCCCTCCACATGGCACCCATTATTCCAGACTTCTTACCACACTGTCTTTTTCTCCCCAAACCCACCGCTGCAGAACTTGCTTAGTAATGAAAACACAGGCTTCCGTGTGGCCCCTGGCACCAGCTCTCCCCTGGGGGCTCTCTGGGCTCAGACAAGGCCACTGCCCATGTCTCCCATCCTGCTGGCACGTCATCTTCTTGCTAGAGCCAGAGCTCTGAAAGTCATTTAAAGCAAAAAGTGCATTCTGCAGAAACATGACAGGGATTTGAGTCTCTACCTCACAGTTGGCCTCTCCCTCTCCAGAGGCTCCCCGCACCCACCTCTTGCCCTTAGAGATGACTCCTCTCAGCAAAGGGCAAGGTCGCAGGAGCACACGCAGGGCTCACCTATTTCCAGCTGATCTTGAGCCAGAAGTCCCAGGCCCCTTGGAAGAAAACTATTAACAAAGCAGCCAGGTCCCAGGAGCTGGGGAAGCCGTTGCCCTGGCCAGGATCGGTGGGAGCTCACCATGACAGAGGATTTTGGAAAAGGCTCCAGCACTGTAGTCTGCTGGGGACAGCAGCTCCCCGTGGGGAGGCTGGGACCTGGCAGGTTTCTGCTTGCTGAAGCCACTCAGAGGCTTCCCTGTGCCAGAAGGTAAATCTCACTTTGGCCACAAGGCTCCTGCTTACTTCTGTGCTCCCATTTCTGGCCACCCCATGAGGTCCTCAGCATGCATGCCTTACCATCCCACCCTCCTGAACGACTCCCTGCTGGAACAAACCTTCCACGTCCTCCCCACCCGATGCTCCCTCACCTGCAGGACTGGGCTCTCTTTCCCGCCCTTGGAAACCCTCTTCACTTCACCCCAGGACTCACCTGTTGGGAAAGCTCTGCCAAGGAAACCACTCATTTTGTCCAACAGAAGTCAGGGAAACAAACCTCAAAGAGGAAGTGGCAGGACCCACAGCCACCTCCAGGAGAGGAGGGTTGCAGAGCCATCCAGGCAAAAGCAACCCCGGGAGCAAAGGCCGAGGCTGTAGAAGCCCTGGAGACACCAGGGGGTGGAGGAAAGACTAGGGGCGGTGAGGGGGGAGGGAGGGATGAGAGTCGGGCAGAGATGGCGGTTGGGGACACGTGAGAGATGGGGGTGCACCCTCGGCTCCACCCCGGGGGGTGCTGGGTGACGGGGTTTAGGCTGCAGGCAATGAGGACCTTCAGGGGATGCATGTGGATTTGTTTTAGAATAAAGGCCGCCCAGCAGGACTCAGGGTGACAAACACAGAAGACAGGCAGAGCAGGGAGATGCTCCCGTGAGAGAAGGGAGCCGGGAGCGGAGCTGCAGTCTGCCCAGGAGCCGAGCTGCAGTCTGCCGGCGTGGAAGCAGGGCAGGCCCCTCCCACCTCCTGCGCCAACTCCGAGGAGGAGAGCAGTAGGCCAGGCCGAAGAAAGGATAGCACTGACCACTCACCCAGCGGAGCCCCACTCCCGCCAGCTCGGCCCACTCTCTCAGATGCCCTGAGTCTGACTGGGCGCTGAGCAGGGCGTGCTCACGTCTGCTGGGGCGGGGGGCCTAAGGAGGTTCGTCCCCTCCCTGACCTCACCGCACTCCACCCACCACCAACCAAGTCCTGGAATCTGGAACAGCACTTGCCCAGGGAACTGAGAATGAGGTTTAGAAAGCTCGCAGAGATCTGGGGGAATGTTCCGAAGCAGCCGTTCACAGGGAGGTACGGCAGATGGCTGCTGCGGGGTGAGGCTCTGAGAAGTGAAGAGCAGACAGGGCCAGCTAGCTCCGGCTGATCACAGGGCGGTAACAGGCTCCCTGCAGTGCCAGGCGCTGAGGCTGAGTTACGGGAGCTGTGGAGGTCCCCGTGGAGGAGCTGGGCTGGGCTGTCCAGGAGACAGTGGGAGCTCAGGGAGAGGCTCTTCCAACAGGAAGTCGCTACTGGCCGAACACCAGCTTCACTAATGAGCACACCCAGAGATGTGCATGCTCGCCAGTGACGGAAGACACGCAAGCCAGAGTACCGATGAGATACCACTGTCCTGGGCAGGCTGGCGGGAGAGCTGCTCACCACTTCCACAGGGGGCGTCGGCAGTGTCATAAGCAGGCAGGCAGGCTCGGGGTCAGCCCAGGCCGCAGGGGAGGGCAGGACTTGAAGGCCTGGCCACTTCGGCCCCACGGAGGCTGCTGTGACCCGCAGCACTTGACAGAGCTCCTCGCTCGCCAGAGGCCTGTGGCAGTTCGACTCCTTCCCTCTTCCTCCCTGGTGCTGATCCTTCAGAATCACCTTTTTGGAGATCCGATACTGTTTTAGCGTCTGTTTGTGAGAACCCAGCCTGCAACCCAAAGTCAACTCTCACACACTGCTGCTGGAAGAATAAAGTCTTGCAGCACTGTAGCGTGAAGTCTGATGACACTTAGTGAGGTCAGGCGCGGGGCTCTCAGCCCCAGCAGACAGGCGCGAGCGTGTACCCCAGAGAGCCTGGCTCACCCACCTCTCCCTCTCACAGGGAGAGCCTGGCAGCCAGCCCAGTCCAGTGTTGCTTCCGGCAGCAAGCAGGTTAGCCGGAGCCTGGGGGTCTGTCCCAGGAAAAGCTATCTCCGACTCGCCCTAACGAGCTCATGTTGCGATTTCCTGCATCCCGTGGGCACTTCACCTAAGGGGAGCAAACTGCGGCCTCCCAGGTGTGATCCCGCGTGCGAAACTGAGCAGCAGCCAAGGCAAGGGTTTGAGTGCAACTTGCCTGCTCCAGCAGCGACCTGGGAAGCGCTGTGGGAGGGGAAGCGAGGGTGAATGAGCAGGAACTTGGGACAGCACCAGAGCCCATTCTGCTGGGGAACTCTGGGTACTTCCCAGAGTGCACCTCAGAACGGGCCACGCTGGTGCAGGCCCCATACTCCAACACCGGAGGAAGCACCCCGATGGCCCCAGGAGGAGAAGACACTGACACCTTGGAACAGTGCCTGACAAGGGGCCCAGGCAGGAAGGGGGGAGCAGTGCTGAGGAGAAAAGCACCGTGCTGTCCAAGGCAAAGGCACACTGGGGGTGTGAATGGCTACCCACCTGTCTAGGGAGTCTAAAGGTGCTTGCCCGGAGCAGACTGCTGCCCTGTCTTCTGAGAACTGAATACAAGCATAGTGAGGCACACACACTCCCGCCAGGAGAGGAGGGCACCACACACCACGCAGGGTCCCCAGAATGGACCAGGGCTGGGGGTGCTCCAGGGGCAGTAGGGTGTCCCCTGGTGCCCTCAGAGGATGCAATTGATTTGTCTGAATAAGTCCATGGCTGCAGGGGGAAGGCAGGCGGAATCCACTAGGGTGAGGACAGGTCGAGGTCCAGCTGGTCCAGCTGAGAGGGGAGCTGGCCAGATGGGGAGCTTCTCCCCTTGGGGAGACAAGGGAGAGCAGAGGGTCTCACAGCTAAGCCTCTGGGGCCCTCAAGGGCTCCGAGATGTCCGCACGGCACCTGCACCCTCAGCCCTCACGGCACAGGCCGATTCCTATGGTAGGAAAGGTGGCCTAAAGATGGGGGGTGCGAACCAGAAGACGGGTCTCGCTGGGTCAGTGTGGCTGAGCCTCAGCACTGCCCACAGGAAGGCCTCGGAAGGAAATGAGAACATTCTTAACAAACAAAAAGAGTGTGGCTCGGGCGGGGGGAGCTACAGGGGGCTGTCAGACAGCCAGGCTGCAGCCCAAGGGTCTGTGCTCTGGAGAACAGAAAATGTTATTTGTTACAAAATGTCCTGGGAGCGATTGCCCATTGAGATAGCGAGAGGCGAGGGAAATAAAACATCAGATGGAGTGTAACAGCTGAGTGCGGGTGACTGGGTGGGAAGGCAGGCTGCTCCCGGAGCAGGCAGAGCCGCCCAGGGTGGACTGGGCAGCGCTACCTACACGGCCGACACACCCGGAGGAAAATGTGCAGTTACCTCCCAGGTCTGCGGGTGTGACACAACAGCCCGGCCCGGTCACCTAAGAACGTGCAGTGACGAATCCTCTGGATATCTTCCCAGAAACTTTGAGGAGAGCAAGGTTGGGAGCAGCCAGCAGGGACACTTCTCCCTGGCCGCTCACCCAGGGGTGGGATGGGCACCCTGAGCTCTCCCTGCACCCTGCTGACTCCCAGCAGGGACGAGGTGCAGAGGGAAGAAAGGCCGGCTGGGCTCGGGGCTGGGCTGGCTGCAGTACCCAGGCCCCATCTGCCTGGCCCCTGCCGGCCGACAGCCCCCTTCTCTCTGTGGCCCTCGCCTATGGCACTGGCCGTGGTACAGGTGGACATCTGTCCTGCTGGCTGCTTTGATGTGGAGCCCCAGATTCCTAACTTTGCTGAGCTGCTCAGCTGGCTCTGCGGCCTTTCCTCGAAGGGGATGGGCAGATCCGCCATAAAACAAAACTGACTTGAAATCTGCTCTCTGAAAGGAGCCCCATTCATTTTCCTCCCTGCAGGGTTACGGCCATAGCTCAGGCTTCCAACGGTCCAGAAGGAATTGCTGGGAACGTTATTCTTGAAATAACGCCCTGGTTCCAGACTGTCTCTATCAAGGAGGGGGCAAAATGCCAAACCAAAGACACCAGGATTTGATCCTACTCAGTTCTAGCCCATTGGTTCCCGGAGCACAATCCACGGAGCCCGGTTCACCACAGCCCTTGAGGAAAGCTGTGTGGTGGGACCAAGACCGAAGCGCCTGCCTGACATTCGTGCTGCTGCGTAAACTGCAGGCACCTTGGCACGAGCTCCCTCAGCTGCACCGAAACGACGGCCACGCACTGCACGGTGTGCCTGCGCACATGCACGGGAAACGTGGGCTCAAAGAAGGAAAGCTCTGACGCGGCCCACGCAAAGCCCATTCCCGGGGTCAGAACAGCAAGACCTTGAGGCTGTTGGACCCTGAGCTGTGCTGGTCTAACGGAGGAGTGGAATGCGTGGGAAACACACTAGGTCTCAAAGACAGTGCAAGAATAGAGTACAAAATATCTTGTAATTATTTTATCTTGATTATATATTAAAGTGATATTTTGAGTATACTGGGCTAAATAAAATATATCACTAAAAATGTTTCTGGACCAGCGGCAGAGGCTACGGCCCCGGAGAAGAAAAGAAGGCCGGGAAGCGTCTCCTCCCCACCTTCGGCCATCCTGGGAGCCCAGCAGAAGTGTTTTATTTTTAAGAATAAGAAAATCATGTAGATTGTCAATACGGGGCTGAGATCGACATCAGCCACCAAGAGTGAAACATGTATGAACCCTGCCGACCAAGCTCAAAAGGAAGCCCGGAAGAGAGAATTGAAGAACAAAAAGCAGCGCATGACGGCTCGAGCTGCAGTTGTGAAGATGAATGATCCCAAGCAGATTCCCCGGGCCATGCAGAAACTGGGTGGAATGGAGTTTAACCCACTGCAGCAACCACAGTGAAATAAGAAAGTACTGAAAGACACATGTAGAAAGCTTGGTGAAACCTCTGAACATGTCCCACGAGCTGATGAAAAAGAGAATCCAGATATTCACAAAAACTGAGAAAGCTAGAAGTAGAATATAAACAGAAAAGGGCCCAACTTAGCCAATCTTTTGGAGCTGCCAAGAATGCTCAGCACGTGCAAGTAGGGAGTATTCCTCTACCAGATATGCCGAGTGCTCCTCCTAACACCTTAATCCAGGACATTCCACCTCCCGGTGCTCAGCCACCCTCCATCCTTCGGAAACCTCAGCCTGTGTATTATAGACAGAGGGGCTAGGAAGAAATATTAGAGGCAGTCAGATAGGGCTAGCTCCTCGGGAGGGGCCAGGACAAAGGTGAAACACAGCACAGCTGCACATGGGCTGAAGACCAGGCCTCGAGATGGAGACAGGATGACCAGACCCACACACTTCTTCAAAGAACTGGGCTTAGTGAAGTCTAGATAGGCATCGACCACCCTGGGGTGACCAGAGACCTCTGGACCCACCGGCCCCTAGGAGGATCTTTGCTCTTTCCATCCACGCCTGTTATGTGACTTGTTTCCCAACTGGACCACCGTTACCTAAGTGACTGTACTTGTAACCTTATTGGATGTCCGTGGCTGGGGCCCACGTTGTACCCACATGGGTTTCACCCTACAAAACTCCTCTGTAAAGTGGGGTCCCCAGCTGCCCACTCAGGACCCCTCCTGGCCCTCAGGAGCTTTCCTATCAATAAATATCTTCCTACTCTTAACCTCTCTCGTTCCTAGGACTCATTCTTCGATTCCTAGAGAACAAGAACTCGGGGTATCACACAGCTAACAGGTTGGGAGATGTAATATCTCATGTTTTCCTCGACATAGGGCCCTCCAACTCCAGCAGCCTCCATCTTTCCTCTTCCCGGACATGCTGCTCCACGTGTGTCCCCAGCAGGAAACCTCCGAGTCCTCCGCCTGGTCCACCTCCCCCCGAGCCTTGCAGATGTGCAGCCCTGCAGTGGGCTCTGCTCCCCCTCTTCCTCCTCATAGGTGAGATGAGGACGTGTCCTACAGTCCTGACACTGCATGACCCGGTCATGAGGATGACGCCTCCAACACCGGGGATGGTGACAGCTGCTGCTGAGGACGTGGGTGTAACTAAGCATGAGGACAGTGACACTGGGTCGGGTGGAGAAAGTGAGGGGCTGAGTTTGCGCACCATGATGACAATGAGAGAGAGCACTGAAGGAAGACAGTCGAGTCTGAGTGTGCGGTGGCAGGTCTGCCTGGAAAATCAAGAAAGCAGAAGAGCATGAGAGAGCTGACTCCTCTCCAAGCCATGGTGCTCAAATGGCAGGTCAGGAAATCCCCGAGGAGGGCCGGGAAGTAGGGCGATGGTGGTGATGATTCCAATGGTTCTGGAGCAGAGAAGCCATCGCAGAAACAGCATGAGGAGGACCCTGGTCTGCTGGCTCCCCTGCTGTCCTTCGCAGCGGCAGGTGCCCCTCAGTCTGTTCGTCCTTCTCAGAGCCAAGCTGCTCCTCTGCCAGGCCCCCTCCTCTTGGACCGCCCCCGACCACCTCCAGGGCCTCCCTGCTCCTGAGACATCCGGAGAGCCACTCTGAGGCCGTCTGCCAAGACTTTCAGCTCCAGGACCCCCAACCCCAGGGCTGCCACCCCCTCCTCCTCAGGGATGACCAAGGCCACCTCCCCTGCACGTCCAGGTGCCCCTCCGTTCCTTCCTGGCATGGCAGGCCCACCTCTGCCGCCCCCTCTGGGCCCTGCCCCACCTGGGCTCTTCCCCGGGCTCCCTTGGTGAACCCAGGGTGGTGAGTACCCCCACCCAACTTGATTCAGCGACCCCAGGCAGATGCCAGGAGCACAGCCACCACTGAGAAGAAAGCCACAGGCCACTGATGCCAAGGCAGGCTACGGATTTGTGCCCACTGTGCTGAGGGTTCGTCGGGAGAACAAGGGGGCCACGGCTGCTCCCCAAGGAGAGTCGGAGGATGATTCTGCTGTGCCTCTTGCTGAAGCAGCCCCCAAATCTGGTCCTCCTGGTCGGTCTCAGTATGAACCCGGGATGATATTTCTGAAGCTTTCCTGGAAGAGGCGGAAGGGCTGCTGGGGCCGCACTCGATGCCAAAGCCGAAGCAGGCTCTGTTCACAGCTTGGCTCACAGGACAAGACGCTCACGTTAGAGCCTACGTGAGAGCTGCTCCCGCTGTCTGTTGGGTGTGTCCAGCTGCAGCTCGAGGGCTCTCCGGAGTTCAGCCTCGTCTGGAATCTCCTGCCCACAGCCGAGGGTCACAGAAGCAGGGCAGCCGACAGTCTTGAAGTTCTCTTCAAGTTCAGTTCCCTTCACACCACGGTGTTCATCCCATTTCCCCCCTTCTCCGATTTTCTTGGAAATTTGTCGGCAAGCGCACCTTACCTACCTATATGGACTCTGTTCTTGCATGCTGTGGGCCCTGGAGTAGCGATTTCTCCAAAAAAGCAGTTTATTTCATCTTACTTTTTGTGTTTGAGTTATTTTTCATATTTCCATGTAAATATTTTGTCATCTTTTACTTGTAGTGAAATAAATTGCAATGTCATTTCCTAATTCAAAGTAGGATATGTGCGGGAAAAATGTTTAATTCTTTGATAAAAATTATTTCCCACTGACCTAAACTTTGTTTCATGGGAAAAAAATGTTCTACACCAAGAAAAAATATATTTCTGATAAAGTTGTAAAAATTATTAACTTTTTAAAGCTAGTCTTTTTAATATTATTAATAACAAGCAAGATAACCATCTAACAGTTAGGTTATGCCTTCCAGAACTACAGTGCCCTCAAAGAAAAGCACTGTACCATTGTTTGAGCTGCAAACTGAACAAGCCTTGTTCTTTCCTTGGAGGCTCACTTTTACTTGACAGAAATACTGGCTATGGTTATTCAGACTTACATCTGAATGTCTCGGCAGACATTTTCTGGAAAATGAATGAAGTAAGCCTGTCACATCAAGGAAAACTTTACAGTGTTTGTTGTTAATGATAGACTTTAAGTTTTTAAATGAAAAACAATTGGGAAACTTGTATCTGCGGGCTTGGCAGCCCCCCAGCACATGCTTCTCTGATGAAATGGGGGCGACACTCATGAATGTGAGTGTGTGATGTGCTGTGATGAGATGCCTCCATGAACACCGCTCACATGTGTAACTCGGTGAGCAAGTGTTTTCGGCATGACCAGTGTAGAGTGCTATAAAGTGACACGGGCACAATTTCCATGCAAAAGACAAGATAGACCAATGGATTTTCATGTAGCAGTGCGAAAGAGTTCACTAGTAGGGTTTCAGATCCTATATTGCAACTAATTCTTCAGTACTGGTTGAGTTCGGTGTAGAATCACAGAAGAATATCCATGATTATCTGAAAAGACCGGTAAAATACTCTCTTAATTTCCAACCTTTGGTCTGTGTAGCTGAATTTTCTTCATTGACTTCAACCAGAATAATATATCTCCACAGCGTAAATGTAGAAGGTGCAAGGGTTGAGCCTCTTCTATTAAGCTACATCTTAAAGGGGTTTACAACAAAGTAAAACAAGCCACTCTTGTGACTTATCACAGATTTCTTTGGAACATACGATTATTCTCATAAAATGTTATTTTGTTGACCTGATACTTATTTATAATAGGTATTTTTAAATGAATTGATACTTATCAAGTCTTTCAGTGTAAATTTCTAGTATAGATGACACTGGAGATGTAACCCATTTGGGGTCCTTAGTAATTTTTAAAAGCATAAGGTCCTGAGTTTGAGTCCCAGTACCAAAAAAAAAACGAATGAGGTCATGCAGACAGAAAATCCAGGCTCAGTTGAGCCAAAGGAGACAGGAAAGAGGTTTGCCCAGCCAGAAGGAAGTTATTCAGCATGGTTTATTTTATACAGATGGTGGGGAACCATGATGCAGTTCAAGCAGAAGAGTGGTGTGCTGTCTTTCTGTCATGCAGACAACATAGCTGAGAATAACAACTCACAA
The DNA here is from genome assembly GCF_000247695.1 of Heterocephalus glaber. The sequence continues at coordinate 3,494,296 of NW_004624738.1, read as the reverse complement.
GAATCAGTCCATGGTCAACTGGCTCTGTGGCTTTTAAGCCTTTCTAAGGCAGAAATATCATGGTGAAAGGATGTGGCAGAGAAAAGCTACTCAAGTCATGGAAGCCAAGACACAGAAAGAGTGAGAAAGGACCAGAAGGAAAGGAGCCTGGGACAAGATGTAGGTAGTGACCTAGAGCATGCCACCATGACTGATTCCCTTCAACTAAGCTTCACCACCTAAGTTGCTGCCACCAAATTATGAGACCATCAATGGATTCATCCAGGGATGAAGTTAGAGCCCTCGCATTCAGTCATCTTCTAAAGGTCCCAACCCAGAAGCATCATAAGAGACACCACAGACCCAAACCGTAGTAAGCGATATGGCCAGTGTTTGGGGTTTTTTTAAAGTATTTTTCTTGCAATTTAGAGAATGAATTCGACGTGAAAAAGTGGATTCAGGGAGAGCAAAAAAGAGGCAACTACCACAATCCAGGTGAGACAGGATGAGGCATGAACTGGCCTTAAAAACATTGAAAGTAAAACAGGCAAGAGTGAAAATCAGATTGGCTGTAACAATTAGGAAAAAGAAGCAATCGGGGATAGTCCCAGGGGCTCTAGTCTGAGCCAAAGAGGAGGACTGGCTTCACCAACTGATAAAAGTGAGATTTATGGGATAAGATAATGCATATGATAAGAAGATCAGATCAGAGGAGATGAGCTGATGGCTATGATAAGAAGATGAGAAATTCGAGTGCTGGTTTGAGATGCCCTAGGAGCAGAGAAGGAGAAATGTCCCCCAGCCAATTGTTGTTTGAGGTTCAGAAAAGTATGGGCTTTCTAAAAAAGCTCTAAGTGCACAAGCAGTAGCTAAAATTGTGGGAGTGCAGGAGGTTGCCCAGAATGTTTACTTTTGGTCAAAAAAGAGAGCAGCCTGGAGCAGAACTGTAGACAACAGAAGAATTGAGAAAAAGAGAACTCGTGATGAAGACCGAAGAGGGAAAAAGCAAAAAGGTCCAGGCCAATTAACAGAATGAGGGATCCTGAATGAAACTGAACCCTCTCCAGTGTGTCAGAAGAGCCCAGAAAGGCAAAGCCTAAAAATCGTTGATTTCTCATATAGGAGAAACCAGGTGATGTCTAACTCTTCTGTGTATGACTTCTTTCGCTTCTCATTATAGTCTCAAATTCCATCCATTTTTTGTCAAATGACATTATTTTCATGCTTCTTTATGGCTGAAGACCATACTGTTGTGCATATATGCCACCTTTCCTTTATCCGTTTATCTGTCACCTGTAATGTGAGCCGATCCAGGGCTTAACTGTTCTAAATTGTGCTGCTATAGACTGGGTATACATGTGTCACTATAGTAGGAAAGCTAAGGCCCACAAATTTAAAGAACCAAAGATGGTAGGAAAGCAGGACATTGTGGGAGGAGGGCTGCGTGGGAGAGGGGAGTAAAGAGATCAAAATAATCACCATGTGTCATGTGCACGAATCAGCTCCCCAGAGTGAGCATCGCTGTTCTGTATTGCATTGATACACTGATAACAGAAATGATAAGCAAAATCAGAAAATAAAATAAAACATGTTGATTTTGGTTCCAGAAATTAGAAAGTTAATGGTGATCTTAGCAGATTAATGAAAGCTGAACTCATGTCAATTAAGACATTCTTGGCAAATGAATAGAGAATCAGGAAAGAAATAAATTGTGCAACGTTTTAGGAGCAAAGGGAGTGAGGGGGGATACAGAGGGTGGCTGGAAGTCCTATCTCCACCTGTGCAGTCACCGGAGCATGGGGTGGGGGTGAGTGTGGGTGTGGGAATGGGTGGAGACGTAATTGTGAAGAGCTGAGGTTAGGAAGCTGGAGTAGCTCAGGCCTAGTGTCCTACTTCCCTTCAAAAGGGGTTAGACACCCCTTCCAGGGATAAGGGAAGACCTGTTAAGGGGTCCTAAGAACGGCAAGGTTTGGAAGAGTTATCCTGAGTAATAGAAATCTGAGCTAAAGCATCACAGCCCTGTAAGAACCAGAGTCTGAGCTAGATGCGGGAGAAGATGTGGAATTCTATTGAGTCCACAGGAAGCGCACCTGTCTGGATCCAAGGACCAACGAGGCTCCCATGTGACCAGCACAGGGACAGAACAGGCAGCTATCCTTCTTATCATCAACCAGGTGGAGGCAGCCAGCGCTGACTGCAGGTGGATTGGCTCCGTCTTCCTATTGTCGTTACTCTGGAAGTCACCCCAGCGTTCAGGGTCCTAACTTCTGCTGCCCTCCTCTGTTAAATGTCAGTGATAAGTCTTATCTCACATGCTTGCTGCACTCATGAGAAAAGGTTCCTCGGGTACCTGGCTCTGTAACCACAATGCAGAGGGCAGGCAGTCTTCACCATCACCGTGAAAGCAGACACTGCGGCTGATCGTGCCAGCCAGGACACTGATCTCACAGCCCTGACGGACTTCAGGATGGCCCAGGCCACGGCTACATCCCGTCCCCATGTGCTGCCCACTGAGCAGCCCCCACCCCTGGTGCTCCTCTGTCCTCCCCTTCCCAGGATGGCGGATGAAGCAGGCAAAGAAAGCAGCACCGAAGGACTCAGCTTCTCGATAAAAATACTCAGGTGTGAAAAGGGCAGAAATAGGAATGTTTCTCACGAAAGTGTTTCTCACAGCAGGTAAGATCCGTAAAAGCTAGAAGAACTGGAAAACGGGCTCACATGGCTTTCGGAGTATCTGTTGAGCCTTTCCTGACTAGTCACCACCCTGGAAGCTAAATACGTCTTACTTCACTGAATCCTCACAGTGAAGCTTTGAGCACGCCAAGGGACAGAGGGTGAAGAAACCTCCTGCATGCAATCTCATTGCACCGTCAGCCACACCCTGTGTGTGTCAACAGGTGAGGAAACAAGATACAGCATTACAAGCGTTGAATAAACAAAATGTATGGCTGAATACTATTCAGCCATACAAAAAAATAAAGATCTGATACGTGTTACAACACGGGTAAACCATGAGAACATCGCACTGAAGGAATAAACTGGACCGAAAAGACAAACACTATGGGATTCCAATTACATGAAATGTCTATAATAGACATATTTGTAGGGACAGAAAGTATGTTAGAGGTAACCAGTAGCTTGGGGAAAGACAGAACGGGGAGTTATTGCTTCATGAGTACAGAATATGTTTGCAGTGCTGGAAACTTTCCGAAAAGAGGTATGGTGGGTACTACACAACACTGCGATGCAGTTAATGCTCCCTGAATTTTATACTTACAATGATTAAAATCGCAATTTTGTTGTATATTTTACCACAATTTTAAAAAATTCCTGAATAACGAAAACTTTCTCAAGTTCACGTAGGCTTTTAATCCAGTCACTCCAGCTCTGGAGAGCTCTCCCTTATCAACCATGCTCTGCTCCTCCCCAGAGGACGTCAGCCTCTTTTCTGGTGGTCTTCCAACAAGTCTGTGGTCTCACGCCTTCAGAATATGGTGCCTCTTACCCCATTTCCTCTTTCTAACACACAGAATAAAGCCACAGCCTATTCCCCATATCCAACCCCCTCTGCCCCTAGGGCGAATGCCAGGACCACCTGGGGCACATGTCTTGGGCAGGTGTGAGTGGTATTCTACACCGGTGACTGCAAATGTGGCCTGGGCCCTTAACGTCAGAGGGCACACTGCTAAGCATGAGGATTGGACCATTGAGCTGTGTCAGTGGGCACACACTGAAATGGATTTGGTGGATCCTGCACTGATTCTGAATTCAGAGCAACAGAACAATGTGTCTTCATGAGTAGGGAGGGTTCTCAAAAGTAGGGGAAAATGCGTGAGCCTGAGCAGTGCAGACCAGACTGCACTGAGCACATCCCACTGGTGCACACCGGGCAGAGGCCGTCATGCAGAATGGCTGCCCGCCTGGTACCTATTCCTCTTTCCTCCATTCTAAAAGAGCCCTCATCCTTTTCAGGCATTCACCCCATGCTAACTCAGCTTCTGAATGGCCCAAGATGTGAGCCTGGGACACTGTCTAGCAACTGTTGCTGGTCCAGCGGTGGTCACATGACCTGGGCTTGACCAATCAGGGTGGAGTGAAGGACTTACACTGGGACATAGATTTCTCTCCCTTTCAGATGTAAGCACTGAGTCAGCCTGAAGATGAATCAGTGGCTGAGGACATTGTTTTCTATACCTCCATCCAGAAAACACACATGCTGTTTATTCACTTGACGACACGTATTTACAGCACACTCATTGTGTGCCACAAATTATGACAGCAGCTGTCATCGGAATGAGGTAATATAAACCTTGGTTCTGGTGCAGTGGAAGGGAGCTGAAAGAAGGGCATTGAGATCATAATAAAACAAAAGCAAGACAACACACAGAAATTGTCATCAGGCTCCAAAACATTACAGAGTGTGTTGGTGATGCAGTGGTGAACATAGAAAACTGGCTCTATTGGACCTGGAGGTAGCCTTCACAGCCTGGGAGCTTAGCAGGCTCCCAGAAGAGGAGGTTGAGCTGGGAAGTGGAGAGGGGCAGAGGACAGCCAGTACTGAACACCATCCGTAGGCAACAGCACGGAGTAGGTGAAATGCCATGAAAGCACCCGAGAGGATTGGGAGACCCTCTTGCATTTTCATTCAGCCAAGTACTGGTTGGGCATCAGGGCTGACCGCTCCACACCAGGCTCGGGATGGAGTGCCAGCATGTAATGGTTCCTCCACCCACATGAGGACACCATCTTGCAAAAGAGGCAGATACAGTCTTGACTCTGAGGGGCTGTCACAAATTCAAGGTCACCACTGAGGGCAGCCTTGACCCTAGCCAGTGTCCCAGAGCCCCAGGACATTGCCTTCCTCGAGAGGCCACGCAGAAGCATCGAAATGTGACCAGAGCCTCAGCAGGGAGAGCAGACCAGTCTCACCTGCCTCCTTCTGTTCCTTGTTCCTGCGCTGCAGCGCTGCAGTCCTGGCTCAAGACCTGGGGACAGAACTGCTCCCTTCACTCTGGTCAACTCCTCCCATGCCCACAGCAGTGTGGGAGTCAGGGGCTGTGTGCAGCAGGCTCTGTCACCCCTCAAGTCACTGCATCCAGACCAGACTGGGTGTTGTGACGTTCAGATGAGGAAACAGGAAAACAAGCAGTTAGTGAATGCAGTGTTTGCGTGCAGGAAAGCTCAGGTGGAGCTGTGCACAGCCAGGAGCCCTGAGCACACAGTGGGTGGGCAGAGAGGCTCTCAGCTTGACCCTCCACCTCGTTGCTTGGACAGCTCCTCTGTCCCGACTCACAGGGCTCCAACAGCAGTGCCCATTACTGCTGCTGGCCTGGAGCCGCTTCTACACCAGACTGCTGTCATCTAAAGTGACGACAGCCCTGCTGCTAAGCTGGGGCAGAGGCATAACCAGGAGATGGGAGTCAGGGGTCGGGGCTCCGTGTGGGCCGAACACAATGGCAATTTCTGATTAACTCGATGACGAGAGAAGATGCTCAGAGCCACATGCGTGCCTTTTTACATGCACAGACCTCTGTCACTTCTCTCTGCCGGGCTTTTCTTTTGCAGCTCTTCAGAGTGGCAAGCAGCGCGGGGAGCCCTCGGGAAGCAGCTGGCGCGGTGGTTCTGCAGGAAAGCGCGGCAGCCTGGTGGGCCAGGGCCCAAGGGGCGGCCAGGCAAGACACCCTCTGGCCAACAGATGTCACACCTGCTCCCTCAGCCCCTTTCCCTAGGGCCGTGCCTGTCCTGGGCTGCTCTCCCCAGCCTTCCCTATGTGGGTAAGACCAGAGACCTGGGCAGGAGGGCGACCCTGAGCCTTCCTCCTTTGCACTCAGTGATCCAAATGTGGCAATTGGGTAACTTTGTATAAAAGGGACAGGGATCCTCACGGGTGCTCAGCAAATACAGAGAGTGCAGCTGAGTGACGGCGGTGATGCGACCAGCTATGGGTCAAGCTATGTGTCAGCCACCAAAGAGATACACTGAGAAACACACACCCCCGTGAATACTCTCGGCAAAGAAGATTCCAGCTCGGATGCACCCAAACGGAGAAACATTCTGCTGAGCAACTTATGGAGACTCTTCAAAGCGTTCAATGCGAGGAGAGTACAGAAGAGGAGGGGCATCGGGTAAGGGTGCTGTGAACGCGAGAGACTTGGCAACCAAGTGAAATGTATGGCCTTGGCCCGGAGGCTGCTAGTAAAATCAAGGCAACTGCATTTGACCATCATGTTGCCTACCGCAGACAAGGGAAGAGGGCATAAGTGGGCCGAGAAGCTGTGGTCTGCGTCCTTGTGTCCCAAGGCTGTGTTGGGATTGCACAAACGTCAACTCCTCCGGCAAAAGCTACCGAGTCTGGACCCGCGGGCCTGACCGTCCCTCCCGCCTGTGGCTTGAGAGCACCTTTGGTCAGCTTGGCTCACCTCCTCCGCCAGTCGGATGAGGGGCCAGGAGAACGGAAGGCTGCCTGCCGAACACCACCCAGAGTCGCACGTCTGCGGGCGAGAAGATGCCCACGCCTTCTCCCACCCTGCCAAGGTACAGAAGTGGGTGGAGAGACCGTGAGTGCCACTGGCCAGGCAGCAGGAAATCGGGAGGTTTCGGGCAGTTTGCTGCAACTGAGGTCAACGAACCCAGGAAACAGATTCAAGGAACGTTAGTGATTCTCCAGTCAGGTCCACCAGGGCGGCTGCGCACCTCCTCCTTGGCATGGGCTGAGGGTGCCAGGGCTGCCCTGGCCCTGCTCCTCCTCAGAGCCAAGCCCCTCCCCGGGGCTGTCCACAGGCCTGTGCCATGAGTGAGCAGTGAGCAGCCCTCCGGGCTCTCTGCCCGCAGTCTCCCCTCCTCACTGCTACTTCTGAACCTGCCCACTGTGGTCCAAGATCCTGTCACCAAGGTCCCGGCTCCCCACTGTCTGGACACAGGGCCGGGCTAGTGTCTAACTAACTCCTCTCTGCTGCTTCTGGCCTCAGCTTGGCAACAGAGAAATTTTAAGCACTTAAGATAGCAGAGGAGAAAGAAAAGGAAGCTAAGATCACTAAAAAGCAGATAGAAAAGGTTGATGTCCTGCTGTCTCCTGTTCCTTGCTATACAAGTTGTCTCCTGCTCAGCCTTAAGTTCATTGCATAAAAGCAAAAATGTCTTATCATCTAATTTAGGAGGCAGCCAGCTTCAAGGAAAAATGTGTGAGGAAGAACATGGCACATTTCCATGGAGAAAATGTGGGCAGACTGCGCCCAACCCTAACTGTGCTTTTTTCTGGGTGGTATGGCTTCTACCTGCCTCTGAGAAGCTTTCTAGTTCTCCTACATGTTGTATAAACACACATGTGTGTGACCTTATAATCAGAAGAACAATAAATACTCTTCATGTGAGGAGAGGTACCGAGTGATCTTTGAAATATGGTCAAAGTCATTGCTTTGCTCTCTACAAATTTGCACTAAAATGTGTTCGAGAAAACTCTAAGAGGGCACAGGGTGACCTTGTGCACCCAGGTCAAGATCTGGCTCTGGACAAACCCAGAGGCTTCCTAGGCAAGCCAGGCACTGTGCTACACACCTGTAGTGCCAGCTACTTGGGAGGCTGAGGCAGGAGGATTGCTTGAGCCCAGGGGTTCAAAGCCAGTCCAGACCACATGGAGAGACTCCCATCTCTATAAATAAAAACCCCCAAAGCAGAGAAAAGGAATAAAGGCAGCACTGGAGATCTGAGAGAGGAATTTCCATGATGGCAGATTCTGAATCTAGGGCTTACGTGGGCTAATTAATGTGGAGATAGCATTTTAACCTGGAAAGCCCTATTAAATGGGAGAGGTTTCTGTTATTAGCACTCAAAAAGCCAGTCATATAAAAGACATATCCCAAATCAGGAAAAGAGGAAATGTCCGAAATTGTCAGAGTCATAGACCTTGAAGAGGGAACCAAAGCTCACAGATGATTCTGGTTCAACCCCCTCATCTCCCCAGGAAGATGCAGGGGCTCAGATTGTCCAGGGCTATGCTGCGGCCACACTGCAAGCCAGGGCCAAGCCGGAACCAGAATCTCGGGCCTGCTCCGGCCCAGAGCTCTCTTCTGCACATCCCTGTCACAGCCGGTGCGCCCCACCCTGCGGCATGAGGTCTTGCCCTTATTCACAAGCCAGGAAAGTGCCCTGGATTCCAGGGAGCAAGGATGCTTTCTGGATCCCAGGGATGGGGCTGGGGTCTCCATGGACAGGATGATTGCAGCAACAGGAGCCGGAGAAATCCTTGCTCTGTGTTGCAATGTTGAGCTCATCGTGCTCTGACCAGACGCCGGCCTGCTGACTCTCCCCGCACCCTCTCCCTGAAATCCGCTCACATGTAATGACTCCCGGGCTTAGCCTTGCGGGCCCTCAGCTCCAGCCAGCAGCTAACCGACATCCACTGGTTTCTGACACAGAGTGAGGGTGCACACAGCATCCCGGAGAGGAGGACACAGGCAAGGCTGCCGTGCACTGAAAGCAAAGGTGGGAAAGGCACCTGGTCCCCGCTTCTCTCCTCCAGGGGGGACAGGACACCCACATGCTCCCTGTTCACCACTGGATGTGCAGTTCACACGTCCTGTCACTCCGGGTCTGAGTCCCACTCCACGGTGGGGGCAGAAGCTTGATCTGGAGCATTCCCTGTGCCACTTCTGTTCCCCCCAGATCTCTCTCCATTCTGGAAAGCTCACACGCGGCCAAGGGGCTGGGCGGGCAGATGGCATTGTGCCCATGCAGGCATCGTCGATGGCACCCCATCTCATCTGCTCCTGAGTTCTCAGCTTAAATCCTCAGGAGGCCGCCTGTCATTCCAGCCATGAGACCCTCGAGACCTGACCATTCTCGTAGTTTTGTGTATGTGGGTCACTTTTGGGGGCACAAGATTTATTTTAATGCCATAAGAGCATGGGGGGGTCTGCTCAGTGCCAACAGGTGGGCCACAGAGCTGGCTACCAATCCACCCACAGGTTCCTCTCCCAGATGGGTAGGAGGTGTCTTAGTTACTGTTCTCGTCACTGAGACAAAACACCCGACACCCAAAATTAAAGGAGGAAAGAGTTCTTTAGCTCACAGTTTGTAGAGGTTTCAGTCCATAGTCAGCTGGCTCCAAGGCAGGGTGGAGCATGGCAGAGTGGCAACAGTTCATGGTGGACAGAAGGTACCAAGAGCAACAAGCAACGACCACAGCTCTTTCTGTACCCTGTATCTTATCCAGACCACTCAGGGTAGCAGCACTCACACCCTTAATCCTATGCCCTTGAGCCTAGCATTGCAACACAAATCAATCCCAGCATCACACACTAGATCCAGCCACCTCTGAAAAGCCCCGCCTTGGACTGTATGAGGCTTTGGGCAACAATGCACACAGCCATGGCAGAGTGGGAATCTCATCCTTGTCTCCACACAGCTTCCTCAGTGCTCTCCTAAGAGAATCAGCTTCTGGGGTTGTACATCAAGGTGGTTCTGTTCTCTCTGCTTCCTGCTTTCCTATCTTTTTCCTAAGAGGCTGAGCATAGAAAGCCTGGTTCCTTAAGTTGACTGAGTGGAGAGAAAAGGAAAAATACTGAGCTCTGAGGGTGTGCGATCTGTATAAGTTAGTATTTCAAAATGTTGTCATCCTACACCAAATTCTTATAGGATTCAGATGTACAAGAAAATTCTTCATGTGTGCTAAATATTTGTGAACAGAAATGTCAGGGAAGATGCTGAGAATATGTAGGAGAGATGGAGGACTTGGGGGAAATGGAATTAGGGAAGAAATTTCTCCACCTCTGGCATTTGCTCTGGGGCAGCTGTACAGAAGCCAAAGACCGTACATCTTTCCCACCTTCTGAAAGGCCCCTCTCAGGAAGCTCCTCTTCAACCTTTGGGCATCCTTGGGGTTGAGAGAAGAGCCAGTGGAGAGGAGGACTAGGTAGCTTTAGTTCCAGGGTGTCAGAAAAGTACGAGTCAGAGTGACCCTAACTCACTTTGATAAGAAATGATGCCCAGCACAGGAAGGTAGGTTTCTCACTCACACAGTCTGGTGTGGATTAGGACGTTCTTACACTGGAGGGAGGCTCAGCAAGATGATGGGCTCCGGTCCAGACAACCTCTGCCCGGAGAGCAAACCTCCTGCCTCACGCCTGAGAATCTCCTCACAAGTGACCAGGGTCCTGGGGCCACGTCACCAGAGCTGATACCAGAAGGCTCCACAGGTCAGCATTTCATTTCCACAGCACCAAACAAAGCCTCGAATCCAGGAATCAGGTGACTCTGGCAACTTTCACTACAACTTTGCATAGTAAAATGATGGGGCGAGGTACAATTTAAGAATAAAGCGAAAGTTTAAAATATTTCTAATTGTTAGAATAAGAGGCACATTTCTAGTGATCATCCTCAAAACACTCCCCCTCACTTTGAACGCACTGAGCCATCACTTTCCACTTTCTGAAGCAGCTCTGGAGTCCTCTTTCCTGGGTGTTTTCAGTCCCACTGTCATGGCTGCCTCGATGCCCTGAATCGATTGAAAACATTTGCCTTTTGCGGTCATTCTGACCCTGGGGAAGAGCCAGAAGTCACGTGATAGCAGATCTGGAGAACGAGGAGGCTGAAGACATTACTTTTCATCACTTGCCTTTCCACTGAACCGCACCCAGGGGCGGTAATCATTGCATTTAGGGTCGCACCTTGTAAAGACGCTTCTGGAAAAGGACTTCCAGATCTGCTTCAGCAAGTGCCAGGATCAAGGGAATAGAGATTATAAAAATGAGAGGGAGTATTTTCAAGGAGGATTCATGACACTGTGTCCTTTTTAAAAAAAAAAGTAAACGTTTGCCGTATATTTTGATCACACCTGGTATTTTGGAAGGCTTCTCATTCCCTTTGTGTCTCCGTGGGTTTTCCTTTGTGAGAGCTTGTGTCCTTCACTTAGCCGTCTGTGGACACACAGTCCTCCTGAGGGACTTACTGGTCGAAACATGCAGTGTGGAAAGTATTTTGAAATATTACAGCGAGGCAACCACCTTTGATTGGATGCAGCTTCGGCCCGCCATGGGCTCTGTGTTACCAGGAAACTGGACACCTGTAGAGCTGGCTTTACTGCTTGATCCTTTTTTGTGCTCTTGTTTTTCACTGTCTCACCTTGGGGGGTGAGCTGTGAAGTCACGTGTCCCCCATAGAGTGCCTGCACCCCAGCATTCACCTTGAAAGCCAAAATGCCGTTTAGAGTAGCAGCAAGTCACCTTTGCGCACGGAGCTCTCCAAATGTTTCTTGGGTTTTGGCTTATTACCTGAGAGGCGGCGATGCTTCTGCCAAAGAAACTAGGTGCTTAGAAGCAGAGACAGTGGCTGATTATCTTGTGGCTGGGGTTCCCAGTTCTCTAACCACCCATGATGATTGAGTATGGGGACATGTCCTCCTGCAGTTCCCTCTTCGTATCTAAAATACACCCTAGTGTTGTAAGGACAAGTAGCCGAGGAGCGGTATAAAAGCGCTTGTCCGAGGGGACTTGTTGCCTTGCAAGGCAGCCCATGTTCTGCCTGTCAGATTCTCTGGTCCTGGCTGTGTCGGCCCAAAGGATGGGATAATTTTGTATAATTTATCATCTCAGCAGATGCCCCTTTCCCCAGAGACGCTGCTCACAATGGGAAGGAGGCCCCCAGGCCTGGCTTCTCCGGGGTTATCAGCCTCTGATGGCTCCCAGGCTTCTCTACTGCTACAGAGGAGACTACGAGTGGAGGGCTTTCTCATGCTGCCACTCCCCCAGCCCCTGACATCTACTTCACTCTCAGCTTCTTCAATGAGTTTCCGGTTCACTAATATTTTGCACACATGAAGATAAGAAATAAATATGCAATGGTGTCAAGTTGTAATAGGGGAGAAAACCAAGAGAGGAGGAAAATAAGATGGGTCAAAAGAAAAAAAAAATCCTCTGTATGTCCAAATGAGTTGTTTTCTACCTGTACCTGCAGTCTTTAGAATCCAGCCAGTTCTACCCCTCTCTGTCCCACTTGGCAGCCCTCCTGTCTGTAAACCCCAGACTATGGCCTACTCACGCTGGCACAGAGAAGCAATCAGACCATCGGTCTCCACAGGATGTGGACAGCAGGGCCAGGGTTCAAGCCACCAGCTTCAGATCTAGTCAGCACTGGAACCTGACCTCCGATCACACAATGCTGGCTCTGGGTCCTTCCCGGCCTAAGTCTGAACTTCTCGGGGAATCTGTAGGAATCTACTTCTAGCCCTGACTCTCTCCCACTGTCTCCAATAGCTGTCCCTCACCCTGTGTCTGTGGGAGAGTCACACTTTAGACCTGGAGTGAAACTAGTGTAGGTGTTCTGTGATCCAGTCCCACACCTCCTCAAGGTGGCTCATAATTAACCCTGGTAACATGGCAGGTGTGCTCTGCATTTCTTCTCCAACTCTGTCCCATGGTAAAGAGTTCACTCTTGAGGTACAACCTCAGACTCACACTGTTTTGTTTTATTTCAGTTTACTTTACATGATCTGGGGGCTTTTGAGCAGGGGCTGCCGCTGCTGGCCCATCCATTCTTTTTTCCCGTACCAGGCAACTCCTCTGGCCTTACCACCTCTCGGGCAGTGGGCTTTGACCCTGATCAAGTCGAGTGTTTGAGTATCCCCTCTGGGGCCTGGGCCAAGATGCAGAGCTGGCGAGGAGTTGGCAGCATGATCCTGTGGTGGTCCAGGTGTCCTCAGCTCAACAGAGAGCTGTTAGACATTTTAACTTGTTCTGCTATCACACATGGCTCAATCAGACTAAACCGCAGACTAAATTCACACTGGAAAACAGCAGCCTGGCAGCACTGGAGGGGGAAGAATGGGCATGCAGCTCCTTCAATTCCCAGACAACTATTATTGTGTCACCTAAATGGTGGTTCTCTAAACGATCCTATTTGTAAGCCTGACTTTGACAGTCCATTTAAATCTTACAAAGAACAAAAAGACTTTTCACTGAGAGTATTTATCAAAATCAATTAGAAGTAAACTGATTAACTTTGCAGCCCTGAGGTAATGGATAACCAGTGAGGAAAATAATATGCTAATCAAAAAGTTTTAAAGGAAAAGATTGGTAATGGACAGTCTATAGGGGCTTTGAAAAGTTATGACATTTCTGAAAATCTAAAAGGGCGGGAGTACGTGTAAGGCTAGGCGTTTATGTTTGGGAAAGACCAAGGAAGGCTGTAAACTCTTGCCTTGAGCTGACGCTGGACTCTGGAAAAGTAAAAAGTAAAGGCAAAGACAGAGTGTTCAGCTGCCTGAAAGAATGCTGAAGACATTTCCCGGCACATATACAGAGCCCCTAGGCAAAATCAGGGATGATTACTATTTCCAGACACACAAGGAAACCTCTCTCCAAACTACTAGCTGACACTTAAGCTAACCAAGCATAGAATTCAGTGGTTACACACAAAAAAGAACACAGATTTTACAGAATTAGTACAGAAAAGTTTCTGAAGAAAGAAAAAAAAAAAAAAAGAAAGAACAGCAACAAACCATGGGAAGAGGAGATAACCTGACTTAAGAGCTGCCACATTATAGTGTTCAGGTTTTTTGTTTTGTTTTGTTTTGTTTTGGTACCGGGGTTCGAACTCGGGTCCTTGCACTTGCGCAGCAGGCGGCGAAACCACTGAGCTAAATCCCCCGCCAATTTGTTCAGTTTTTAACAAAGTATTATGGCACATGCAAAGAAAAATACAGCCCATATATGCATGTGGAAAACACCTAATAGAAGAACCTGAGGCATTGTACTTACTAGGCAAAGACTTTAAGTCAATCATTATAAATAAGAGAACTAAAGGAGAAGAGTCCTAAGAAGTATGAGAAGAATGTTTCCTGACATGTCTCAGTAGAGACAGAGATTTTTTTAAAATTCTTGTTGCTTTATTATTTGATAAGTCACTAATAAGCTCCCATTAGAAGCTCTTTAGACATTATACCAAGTTATCTTGGTCTTCTGATCATATATAACACACATATATATACATGCATTTTTTTTCAAATAAAGAAATGTTTAACAAATGTAAACTATTTATTGAATATTTGCCATCAAATATTGTTAAAAACATTATCTTACAGCATATCACTTTCCAGTGAAAATGTCAGAAACAAACACCAATACTTACAATTCTTTTAAGGAATGTTATATAATGACACACTGGGGTGTAAATTCTTTTGGCTTGTAATCCTTAAAAGAATGATAGTGGGGCTGAGGATTTAGCTCAGTGGTTCCACTGCCTGCCTCACAAGCGCAAAGTCCAGAGTTCGATCCCCGGTACCAAAAATGGTAATAGCAAAAGGGATGCAAACTCTTCAGTGTGAGATTATGATTAAACTACATTTTACAAAAATATGGTGTAAGATGGCAACAATCCCATCCAACATCCTGGATTAGACCTTTCAGGAGGGACTGATAATTTATAGTCAAGCTTTAAAATTTATAGATAAAGGCAGTTTAATACTGCCACTGAGAAGTACATCTCTTCACATATACAGCTTTCAGGCCACAGTTTCGAAGGTCTGAAGTATCAAATTGGTTTGATGAATTAGTCGGTTGGCACTTACAAACACATTTATTGCCTTGCCATCTTTAAAATATGTTTCCAGAGTATCACTGAAACTTTTAGAGTACTTTACAAATTCTTTCTTTTGGTGTTCAAGTGCCCTGCGGTGCTGGTACTGGTATCTTGAAGACATTATTCACTGTATCAAGAAGTTCTTTTATTGCACTAGTTATATCCTTGATTGTCTGCAGAAGCTTCACTCTGTCATTGATCTTATCTGGGATCTTACTGAAATTTTGTGCCTTTTCATTTAGGTCCTGGAATTCTGGCTCTGGTTGTTCGATCACATACTCTTCCACATCATCAGCCACAATACAAAGAGACTCTGTGAAGTTAACTCCTACACTTCTTTTCTCTAAAATTTTCTTGATGATGTCTGTGTGAGACCTCGATTTTCTTTTTTGGCCTTAATGAAAGCGGCTCTCAGTGTCTGAGCTACAGACAGAGTTACTTGTTCTGACTCATTAAACACAGAGTGCATGACTGCATAGAGAGACACAGAAACCATGGAAGTGGTCTCAGCTTCATTCTTCATCTCTCTCATTGTCATCCTCATTCAAAGCCATGCACAGTAGAAAAGCAGTGCTAAGTGCAGAGAATCTTCACTCACTGCAGTATTTCTTCCTCTTCTTCGTTTTGTATGATGGAAGAATGGGCACAAAACACACACTTATCAGCAACTGAGGCACTGACCACTTTCCACCTTTGGAGTGTTCTTCAACTCCCGGATCAGTTCACTCCAGCGACACTGGAAGGACCCGACAGAGATTATCTTTAAAAGCCAAATATAGTGGACTCTTGAGTTACAACCAGCCTGACATACAAACAACTTGGGTTATGACTGGAATTTTTGTTTTAACTTGCACACAAAGTCATGAGTTTCTACCTGAATGCTGGCCACTTATGCTTCTAGATGGTCTCAGATACAGATTTAACCCTTAAAGAGTTCTGAAA
Organism: Heterocephalus glaber; assembly: GCF_000247695.1. Next base: position 3,478,804 of record NW_004624738.1, on the reverse strand, counting down.
GGAGCATTCAGCATTCTTTTCTGTGTGGGGTTCATTGAGAAATCCTGAGTCAGTGTCTCTCTAAGGACCCTGAGATCTGCCTATGTACAGGAGAGAGACTTTGAAGGCTGTGTAGACGAGCCTTATTGGAGGCCAATCAATCCTCTGATCTGCCTGGGAAGAGGGGCACTAAGGCCTAAAGAAAGAAAGACAATAAAGACATAATTTCATAATACATGGGGCGCTGGGAGGTCAGTGCCTCAGAGTGGGCAAAGACAAGGACTCTCTGAGCTGGCCACTATTTATTGGGTACACACAATAATTGGAGGGAGCATCGGGTGACTCAGAGGACAGTGGTGACCCTATGTTGACGAGGATCTTAGGCTGAAGAAGATCTTGGTCTTATGTTGATGAGGATGGTAAGATAGGCAAAGCATTCTTATAATAGCAGATGGGAAGAGACAGCAGGCTAACAAAGAATTTGCCCTTCCCCCAGGTGAAAATTCTCTCTTTTTTTATTATTACTCAGTTCTCAAAGAACCAGGATGCCTTCAGCTGGTGTAATCTTGCCCTTGAACATCACAGTGTCACGGGACCAGTGAGGTCTCAACTTGTGACTGGAGGCAAAACAGAGCTATGTCTCCATATACCATAGCTGGCTCACTGACAAGAAGACTAGGCCTTAGACCACCCTAATGATAATTTAGTTATGAAACGATTTCCCCCCAAAATTATATAGAAAGGCTCTCAACAGAGCCTGAGCCTTCAACTTGAGTTGATCAACTTGAGTTAAAACCAGCCATGGTGAATAAATTGAGTTCATAAGTCAAGGGTCCACTGTAGAAAATTCTGAAGGTGAAAAGCACAGAACAGAAATTTTAAAATTTACTAGAGACTCAATAGCAGATTTTAACAAGCATAAAAATGAATTAGTGAACTTGAGGAAAAACAATTGAGTTCATTTAATCTAATAAACACTAAAGGATGAAAAAATGAACAGATCTTTAAAAACATGGAGCACACTAGCAGGCATACCAATATTGCCTGATATGGAGAGAAAGAATAGTAGAAGAAATAATGGTTGAAAACTTCCTGATTTGATGATTTGGTACAAACATGTATCTACACGTTCAAGAAGCCTAATGAACTCCAAGCATGACAAACTCAAAGAAATCTACAGAGACACATTACAGTCAAATTGTCAAAAACCAAAGACAATAAGAGAAAAAAAAAGATTCATCATGTACAAGGGAACCCAACAAGATCAACAGCTGATTTTTTTGTCAAAAACCATGGAGGTAGAGCACAGTGGAGTTCTAGAGCAGTGAAAAAATTCTGTATTACACTATAAAAGTAGAAAAATATCATTTTTAAATTTATTCAAAGTCATGGAATATACAACACCAAGAGTGAACTTAATGTAAAGTAGTATCTTTGGATGATAATGAAGTGTTGATATAGATTCATCAGCTCTAATAAATGTACCATTCTATCGAGAAGTGACATTAATGTAAGCAGGTATGTATGTGTTGGAGGAGAAAATATATAGGATATATCTATGTCTTTCTCTTGATTTTACTATGAACCTAAAATTGCTCTAGAAAATAAATTCTTTAAAACAAACCTGAGAATGCAAAGTGCTAGCAAAGATGAGAAACAACTGTAATTTTCTTTTGTTTTGTTTTTGTTTTTGTTTTTCCTGGTACCTGGGATTGAAAGAGGGACCTTACGTTTGTGAGGTAGGCACAGCATCACTGAGCTAAATCCCTAGCCCTGTAATTTTTATACATTGCTGGTGGTGATACAAAATAGCAGAATCATCTTGGAAAACAGTTTGACCATTTCTTAGAAAGTTAAACGCCCTAGTGCCCTGTGACCCTTCAGTTCCCACTCCTAGATATCTGTCCAAAAGAAATGAAAATATATGTTCCTATAAATACCTAACATAAATGGATAAAGCAGTTTTATTCATACTAACCACAACTGAAATGTCCACCAGCTGGTAATTTTGTTTAAAAAGAGACAGTGGTGCCTAGGTAAAACAAAATACTACCCAGAAATAAAAAGTAAATACTAATAACTGCAAAAATATGTATGAAAGGTGAAAAGTCAAGCAGTAAAGACTACATACTCTATTATTCCACATGAGTTTTGGGGGGGGGTAATACTATAGAGACAGAAATGATATCAGCAGTATGAGAGGTTTGGGGTAAGGGTCGGGGAATGATAGGAGGGGTACAGGGAAATTTGGAGAGTGACTATTGCTGCACAACTATATGCATTTGTCAAAATGGTATGTTTTTGAAGTCTGCATCTTCTAATTGTTGCTGATACCTAGACTGATTTTTGTATATTTATCTTAGCACTGTCAAATCTGCTGAACTTTCCTATTACTGGTAATGATTGTGATTTAGATGTTATTGGATTTTCAATGTAGAAAATTATATAGCTTGTGAATAATAATTTTTTTAAAACCATGGGAGATAGAAGGCAGTGGGATGACATATTTGAAGTGCTGGAAAAAACAGATAAATTGGAGCTGATCCAAATTTAAACTTTTCCTTTAAATAGCAAATTAGTGGTTGGCAGTGGCTGGGAAAAGGTGAAAGAATGGGGAGTGACTGATACTAGTGTAGCATTTCTTTTGTTTAAACAGCTTTATTGAGATATAGTAATTCACACTTCTTAAAATTGACCTATTTAAAGTATACAATTCCTTCACTGGTTCTCAGCATATTCATAGAGCTGTGTGTCCGTCACCACAGTTTTAGAACATTCCATTACTCTAAAACCCATTATTCCATCACCCTCTGCCATGCCTTCTCCCTCGATTGTAGGCACCCTCGGCTCTGTTTTCTGTCTTAATGGACTGGCGTCTTCTGGACCTTTTATACAAATAGAATCAAACAAGATGTGATCCTTCCCAACAGGCCTCTTAAATTTAGCATGAAGTTTCAAGTTTCATCTGTATTATATCATGGATCAGTACTTCCTTTCTTTTTTACTGCCAAGTAATATTTCATTATATGGATACCCAGCCTTTATTTATCCGTGCATCAACTGACTGGCATATGAATTTTTGCCACTTTTTGGCTATTATGAATAATGCTGTTACAAGGTTTCTTCCATAAGAAAATGCTCTAGAATTATAGGTGGTGATGACTGAACAACTTTGTGAATACACTGAAAACCACTGATTCATACATTTTGTAGTTGTGAATTATATCCCCAAAAAAGTCACCTTCTGTCTCAGGACCTTTGTACTTGCTGCTTTCCCTGGTGGGATCCTCTTCCTCAGATGCTACCTGGCTTCCTGCATATTTACTCTCCTTTCACCTTCTCAATACAGCTTTCTCTTGCCACACATATCATGTACGAATTTGTATCTTCTACATATGTTAGGGTTTCTTTTATTCTCTGTGTTTCCCCATTAAAACATATACTATAAGAAGGCAGGGAATTTTTTATGTTTTATTCACTGCAATAGTCTTAGCACTTGGAACAATGTCTAGCACATCATGATGTTTGAAGCCTTTTCAGTTGAGGTGGGGAGAGAGATCTATTTAAGAAAAGAGATCTTAAAAGTAGGAATACATGACTAGGCACAAGGCCTTGGAAGGGGCCCCATGCAAGTGAGAGTCCATGAGGCCTAAGTTTCATTTGCTTCCCGGTAAGCCCTCCCCTGCTGCACACAGGAGGGTGCTCCAAAGAGGCACTGGATGAGGGTGAGCACCCCTAACCCTCCTGCTGCTAACACCAACATCTGCCAATACTTCTGTAGCAAGGTTGCGCGTATGAACCAAAAACATGAAAATGTATTCCACTAACCATTTCCTCATATTTCTAAGGAAGATACTTAACTAGTAACATTCTCAGTGGCGTGAGAGAGATGAGCTCAGTACACTGGACACTGGGGGGGCTGGACTCCCAGTCGATGAACGAAGGTGTGCAGACTGAGTGAAGCTCACGACTTATGTTAAGGAGGGAGGGAGACCCAGAAACAGACACACCGACACTTCCCATCTGAGTCAGAGGTTCTGGTTTTGCACACACAACTGATAAAGGATAGCTAACTCCACTGCTGCAGAAGTGGCTCCAGGACAGCAGGGCAACTTGAACACAGAAGGATGGCTTCTCTCCTAAGGACAGTGCTGCTAGAGATCTGCTCAATGTCATCCTGCCTCTAGTCATCCCAGGAACAAAGAGGAAAGAGAGGTCAACACTGTGCAAAGTTATGTAGATGGAACATCAATCAAAACCTCCTTGGGGCCAGGGATTTAGCTCAGTGGTTTCACTGCCTGCTGTGCAAGTGCAAGGACCGGAGTTCCATCCCCGGGACCAAAAATAAACCTTCTGAAAGCGTGACTAAGACATTTTGGAAACTGTAAAGGTGGGTTAGATGTCAATGAGGGATTAGGGTAATTTTTCCCAGAACACACAGGGCCTGCCAGGCCTTCGAAGGATGAGGCAGTCACTGCACAGCTATGAATCGCTTCCATGTGATTATTTGTCAACAGCCTAATGAAATCATGCAGAAGCTATGAGGATGCTCCAGTGCTGGATCGCCACCTCAAGGGGGTAGGCATGAGGGGACCAGGCCTGCTTCTCTCCACTGCTCCAGGACAAACCCTCAACCCTCACAGCCAGGGTGATGGCTTCACTTCAGTGGAACTTTGCTTTTTCCTCCATCCATCCGTTCTTCCTTCAGCCCCAGCACACTCACAACCTGAATGCCTCCTCCTCTTGACTGAGCTTTTATCTTTTGTGTAGAAAATGGGTCAAGTTCCCTGTCATGTTAAGGACTATGGGAAATGAGTTTTTCTAAGGTAAAGCAGTGGCTTGATAACCGCTGGAAGGTTTAATGTTTGTTCTGTGTATGGACCAACATGCTGACCCCGTGATACTGTAGACAGGGAGTGTGGCATGGGCTTTCCTGAGATTTTGTTCAGACAGGGCAATGATTGAACCTGTGTTGGCCATTGTCATTGACAAAGGTCTGCGACTATTTTCTGAATGTTCTATAGTGGTTTCATTAGGTTATAGGGATATTTCTGTGAGTATTCTCTCCATAAGCTGATCAGCCTCATGGGGAGAAAATAGTAAAATTACTCAGAACAAAGTAATCACAAGTTTGCCTGTCCAACCCACATTTAGGTGTGTCTGGCCACACACTGGTTAGGGAGGGCCCAGAATCTTATGTCATCTTGATGTTTCACATGGAGCATCTCGTGAAATAAGTGTGTTAATTCTTGAATTCCTCAGCTGCACAAACCCTGCTATCTCTCTTGATGCACCTTCATGTCTCTGGCCCCACAAAAATCTAAGATGTGTCCAAAGTTAGGGAATGATTTCCTAGGATGGCTCTGAGAACTGGTGACTTCAACTTCTCATCACTCATTCATTTATGCAAAATTTCCTGAAGGCTTTCTATATGCCAGCCATGGTGGTAGGCATCAGAAATAGATGTACTTCCCTCAAGGGGCAGGCAGTCCAATAGACAAGACGGAGGGGTTCATGATTATGACACACGTACAAAACACTACAACAGAAAAGCACATGCTGGGGGTGTGAGAGAGAGACAATGCAATTCAGTCTGCCCGGGCTGGGAGGAGCCCTAGACAGTGAGACACTTAAGGTGAATACTCAAAGATATGCAGGAGTTGTCCAGAGAGAAAAATATGGCATCTCCTGGAGAGGATTAGCAGTCATTCTCGAGGGTTTGGATTTTCTCATTCTTCTTGGGACGTGACGTTACAATGTTTTACAATAATAACTACATTAAACTCTGTATTAACCCCCTAAGATGCCGGGGGTCACTACCAGGATTGGCTGATTGCAGCCACAGTGTTCCGGCTTTGGGTAGCTACTGTTGGTTCTGCAAGCGCCAGACCCCAGTCAGCCAACCCTGGGGGTCATCTCATTCTGGAACAATCTCTGGCACCCAGTGTGAGGTAGGGCCTGTGTATTCCTTGCCATTCCATGGCTGTGTCAGTGTCAATGTAGAAAAGAGGCGAGTGAAGGCCTACCCCTGTCCACACCTGTCCTCTGGCCTCTCCTCCCTCTCTAGGCTGCTGAAATACCTCACACACACTGCGCTTCCCTGAGGAGAGCTCCCACTTGTGTTTTCTGATGAAGTGGCTTTAGGTCTGGCAGCTACAGGCTGAGGCTTCCCGCACAGAGTCAAGGAAATCTGGAGGACAGGGCAAAGATGGGGGCACAGTGTGTTACCCCGTGTTTGCGGCCATCTGGTTTGCCTGAAATTAGCTGGGGATTTCTTTGCTGTTCTATAAGAGCTGCACAGTTCACTTATCTCCTAGTATGTGCTGTCAGTCATCAAATCTCCCAACTCACTCAGTTCCTCTGTCAACTAGACACTCCGTTACCTGCAGCTCTTAGAATATGGATACTTGTGGGCCGGGGATTTAGCTCAGTGGTTTCACCGCCTGCCACGCAAGGACCCAAGTTTGATCCCAGGTACCAAAAAAAAAAAAGAATATGGATACTTGAGAAATCCTCTTTCAGCTGCACTAGGCCTTGGACTCAGGACATTCAGCCTCAGCACAGGGGTGTCCTACTGCACCCTGGGGCTGGAGGATCAGCAGCATGTGGTGTGCCTGCGGAGCAGTCACTGCCCTGCCGGGCTCCCAGGGAGCTGTAATATTTAAAGCCAGGAAGCGGATTTCAGGAGGAAGAGTGGATGTGGCCAGATGGGGGAAGGAACGGAACGAGAGAAGTGAAGGTCCAGAGTGAGGTCGGTCATTCAGAAAGGAAGCTGTGTGTCAAGTGCCACCAAGTTAAGTAGGAGCTGGGTCCATGGGACTAAAGGATCAGAGCCCAGTCATGAACTCTGCAAGAACAGTTCCAGTGAGGGCTTTAGGTAGCAGCCAGAGCCTAAAGGTTCAGGGGCGTAGGTGCTGTTACCACGGGAAGGGTGGTAGCCGTGGGTGCACGGCAATGGGACACACTTCATGCCACTGAATGTGCCCAGTGGCATTTCCTCAGTGGTGCAATGTGGGTTTTGGCTGAGTGTGCAGAGAGCGTGTGATCAGCTCTTCACTGAGAACAAAGTATTCCACAGAGCAGACACTAGAAACAGTCTTTGATTTTGTTTTTATTTTTAACTTGCCCATTAGTGCATGTCTGCAGTCCACAACGACTGCCTTCATGGTGGGTAGCTGGTGCATGTCCATGAGACATCTTAATTCCTCTTCTATGTCCCCTCCCCTTCCTCCCCTCCCCTCATCCTGTGGTCCCCTTCACATTTGCAGGAGATCTATCTCCCAGTTTCCTTTCATTTTCCTCCTTATGTATACTTTGGATTTCTTATATGACAGAAACCATACGGTGTTTAATTCTGTGCGTCTGATAAAATCAGTCTTTGTATTATCTACCGGAGCAAATGGATTCCCATTGGGATTGCTTCTTTGAAATGATCAAGCAAAATTAGAAGGGGAATGTACATTTTTACTTCAAATTCAATTGCCGTGACGACTGTGAGTAAAAGTAAATTCAATATTCATGGACTATGTGCTGTGTGTATGTAAAATGGAGTAAGACCCAATGAGTGTGCACAGACACAGTGTATAGCATCCATTAAGGGCAGCAATGCTCACCATGGAGTCCATTTGCCCTCCTTCTGGTCTGCTTCTGCTGAGAGGCCCTGGGCAGAAGGGACACTTGTTACTTTCAGACTCAACCACAGAAGACCAGGTTGATTTTTTTATGCTCCTGACCTTTGCATCAGCAAATGCAGAATGTTCTCAACAGGTGTAGCTTTGAGACAGTGGAGCAGGCATCAGCTGGATCCTGAGAGCAGAGGCCTCTCTCCCACTCACAGTTAACACACAGCACAGGGGGGCCTTGCTGTGCTAAGCCACTGGGATGCTGCGATTAAGTTATTACCCAAGGAGACCCTCTCCCGTCCTGGCTGATACAGTAACTATTCCTTGGGATTTTCTAAGTTGAACCTTAACTAGAGCTTTAAATTCAGAGACAACAATAGTAGATTTCAGAAACAATGATTGCATTCTATTCTTTTCTTAAATTGATTTTTTAAATCAGGTAATAACTCAGTTTTATTTAAATAGTACTTTAAGTATTTTTCTCTTAAAACTGGAAAATATTTTATTTCCAAACTTTCTGATTTATATGAGGTTTATTGCTTTTAAATCTTAAAAGTTGATCTTATTTCTATGCTACAAGCAAAAGGGCTTTTGCAATAACTGATAAGAACACCCTCAAACCCAGTATTCTAAAATTAGAAGGAAGAGGCCTTGGAGTTGCATTTCATATGTGCTATAAAAGGGATTCACCAGATATGTTTATAAAGTTAATATATTTGAACTAATGCTTATCGTGTAAGGAAATAATAAAAATGTTTAAAGCAAACCAGCTTCATGGTTTATGTGAGACATAATGAAGTGGTGAAGGAAGGATTTTCCACAATTCACCCAACTCAGCTAAGTCCAAGTGGTACAGGAGGAGGCAAATGCTACTAGTGGTCAGAGTTCAAGGTCATGACGTGAGAATAATGCACTCCTTGCTGACTGCAGCTAGACAGGTATTTTATGACCATTAAAATACTTTGATAATGACAAATGCTTAAGTGCTAAATATTATTATTATTTGGAGCTATTACTACATCAATTCCTTATGTAATCAAGTATTATCATTGGAAGTTCTGCCAAAAAAACCCTAATCTTTGCAGGTTTTCAGATCCATTTGCAGAGCAAAAGGACATGGATATCATTTATCCTAAGAACTTTGGACATATGAAGCAAGAGTACCTAGACAATGAGTGAGCATTTCTTGTTTGCCCATATTTCAACTCATAAGAACTTTGTATATATTGGCATGTCCCAAAAAGCAATATGGAGAAGGAAATAAAACACGAAAAGATTTAAATTCTAGAATAAGGAGAAAGTAAAGTGGAACCTAACCAAACATTTTCAGCTGAGATCAAAACCCCTCCTGGCTATTGGAATAAATTGCTCTTCTAAGTAATTAAAACTAGAACCTGTGGTCGTTAGTAAATTCTGGTAATTTTTCTGTACTCGGTTTCCAGTACTTTATAGCTGGCTTCCTTCCAGAGAGTACACCTGTGCATTTGTCGAACAATGTCTCACTGCAAGATGAAATTAACTAACTCTGTTTGATTTGGATCTTAGTTGAAACTCTAAAGTTAGATGTTTATATGCAGAGCCACAAAGAACACTAGCTTAAATTATTCCACTAGGGGCTGAAATAAGAGCTCCATTTAACTAATAGAACATTAGAATATGCTTAGCTAATGAAAATAATTCATCTCTGTTTTTCTATCAAACACAAGATTCAAGGGATGGGGGGAAGGGACTTTATTTTATGTATAGCACATCTAGCATTTTAATTTTCTTCCCTTCCATGCTACATCTTCTTAAATTTATTCACTTTTGTTTCTGAACTTTGAAAAGTCCTTGATCTACTTTAATTAAGAAAACTCAATAAAATATTGTTTTGATTTTAAATTATTGGCCTTTAATGCCTTTGATCCCCCTTTTCCATGTAAAACAAAAGCCTAATGATTCCTATTAAGTGAGGAGAATAAAGTGTATTCTAATGACTATTTTCATTTTATGAGGGCAATTTAAGTTTTTGCTTTTGCCCATTAATTATGTGGGGATGTCACAAATGTCAGAAGATGGGATTTGTTTGTTTCCAATTTTGATCTCAATTGTGGTTATTTGTACAGAACTGAGTGGGGGGTACCATTTTCTGCCCCTCCACTGCCCTAAAGAGGATGGATGTGTCCAGTATAGTGCTGGTTACAACAGTGGGACAATTTCAGAGAGATCATGCTTCCACCTACATCTCATGCCAGAATTTCCAGAAGAGCCTTCAAGAAGCTCCCGTCTTGCTGTCAGGCATGGAAGCTCTCCTGGCAGTCTACATGTAGGTTTCTTCAGGCCTTGATGGAAAGAAAACTGCTGGCTTCCCCTACCTTGCTGCCTGAGTCAACAAACAATGTCCAAGGCTGGGGGAGACATCTCAGTTTAGAAAAGAAGGCTTTTGTACTTTCTGTGCCTCCTTGGTTGTTTCTCAAATATTTTACAAACTCTCTTAGGGAAAGTAGTGCATGTTTAGGGTTAAAAAGATTAACCAATACTACAAGAAAACATTGGAGAAACAAATTAATGAGGATGAATGGAAGTACAGAAATAAGTATCATGTAAGAAACACAAAAAAGAAGAGCATGTATGTGCTAGGCATGGATCGGCCCTAAATATGTGGATGTGAATAAGGGGAGTGGGAGAATCCACAGTCTGCTCTACACATGGACACTTGTCCAACTAAAGTAGGCACTAAATATCCATAGGGCAAGTGATGTGACCCATGCCAACGAGCCATTAAATATCCGTGCCATCTTTAATTAGCTACTTGGCGGTGATCTTCATTCAACCTCCACTTTTCCTCAACCCACCACTCGGTGTGGGTGCTTTGGGATGCAACAGTAGTATTCTTAGGACACTGTGACCCACGGGTCAGTGATGTGCCACAGAACTGAGCAGATTGACCGAGAATATGTCTATCCGAAGACATCCCCCAGGATAGCTTATCCTTCTGTTGTCCACTTGGATCCATGCAGCTTCTCCCCTTCCAGAACTCTCTTTGAAGCACTGGAGCCTCTGCCATGAGAGGGCTATGTGCCAAACCACACTGTTTCTCTCTACAAAATGGGAAAATGAACCACTCCACTCTCTGTGTCACCCCTTGTGACAGAGATTTGAGAAAAGTAAATGACTACCGGAAGCTCTTCTAGGGGGGATTCTGTCGTGGATCCAACTAAGGAAATTTAGTTGTGAAAGAATCCAAAGGATCTTCTCCCAAATGAGTCCATGACGTAACAAGAAGGCACAGCACTGGAGTTTGTGGACCAAGCCCCCATCCCCCCTTCTTTTCCTTCTTCTACCTAATCTTTAATTTATTGCCTTAATACTCAAAGCAGGGTCCGCCACCATTGGACCACCAAGAGCCTGGAGCTCATTAAAAATGTAAAAATCTCAATCCCACCCAGATCTACTTTGTCAGAATCTGCATTTTAACAAGGCCCCTGGGTTATTTCTAAACACATTAAAGTTGGACAGGTACCAATGTATAGAACAGACTGTGTGGATTCTCCTGCTCCAGTTATTCACATCCACATTCAGTCAGCTGGGCAGCTTGTAGGAAGAAAGCTGTTCTTTCTCCTTCTTTGGCAGACCCCACCTTGTACACAGCTGTCCCCAGCGGAGTTTGACTTCCGTACAGGTCCTTTCCCATTTTCTCTATGCCTTTCTTATGAGCCTGGCGGCTGCCTTCCTGCTAATGTGAGCACAGCTTCTGGCCAGCGTTGGTCCTCCTCCTTGGAGGCCAGAAACACACCCCAAGGACCTACTGTGGCTGGCTTCATGATTCTACCCACCCTGCCTCTTCTCCTGCCAGATGTAACTATTCCCAGAGTTCAGAGGTTTACGACTTGTTTCCTGTAGTTCCACATTTGCGGTCAGGATGCCCTGGTGTTGAGTTGGCAGGACTAACAGTTTGGTTAAATATTTTTCCAACTCTGCTCTTTCAGAACATTTCTTCCTCATTGATATCACTCGAATAAGAATATGAATATAGTGAAACCATGAGGCTTGTAGCTAGTTTGTCTTCAAACTTTTGTATTAATTAAGTATGCCAGAGGTTCCTGCCAACTTTAAGTCTACTTTGAAAGAAACAGTACCTGGACTTGGACCACACGTGGCCTCTTCCCAGACATGCTGATGTCCTCTGGGAGCTTTTGCCTCTTGGACGTGGAAGGAAATGGTATTTGAAGTCCAGAAAGGGCAAAGATGACTTTTGGTGAAGATGTGGAAAAATTGAAAACCTCATGCTTTGCTAGCAGGAGCATGAAATGGAGCTACCACTCTGGAAAATATGCTGATGGTTCCTCAAAAATGAAAATATAGAATTACCATACTGGCCCAGAAATTCCACTTACAGGTAACTGCCACACAAAGTGATGCACAGGTGTCAATGTCTCATAGTATCACAATAGTATTTTCACAAGAGTGAAAGGAAGAAACAACATGTGTCCATTGACAGATGAATGGCCTTTAAAATGTGGTGTGTATATATATATATACATACATGCATGCACATACACACACTGGAATGTTAGTCAGCCATAAAAAGAATGAAGTTGTGATACATACTACCATATGGATGAGCTTTGTCAGTATGCTAAGTGAAATCGTCCAGGCAGAAAATGACAAATATTGCTTGATTTTTCTTACACAAAACATCTAGAACAGGCAAATTCATAAAGACAGAAGTTACTGGGGGCAAGGAAAATTGGTAGTTGCTGCTTACTGGGTGCAGTTTCTGTTTGGGTTGATGAAAATTTTAGGAAATAATGGTGAAGGTCGTTGCCCCATTGGGACACCATGGCATTTTGGAAGGATTTTAATTAACCCAGCTTTAAATACCAGCCAAGCTAATTATTAGCTGTGTGATCTCAGGCATGTTTCTGAACCTCTCTGAACGTCAGATTCTTCATTTTTTTTATTAAGAAAAAGTTTACTGTGAATATGTTTAGCCTACTCTGCCAGAGCCGTGGGTTTCTTGGAGATATGATATGGTCCCTGTGTAAAGCTACTGGGAGATCAGGACTCAGAACTGAAGTGGCCCAGCATCTAGTGCCAAATAACACAATGGATTATTAATAATTATACTTTAATAAGTGTTATTGAATTAATCATTACAATTGCTCATTTAAATAATATTCATCCCAAAAGAGTTCGGATGGAGTGGAAGGAAAAGCTCTGGAAAGTACAATCGTGATCACAGAGGTGTGTGTGTGTGTGTGTGTGTGCGCGCGTTGTGGTGGGCAGGCAGATAATAAACAAACAAATAAAATATAAGTCGTGAGGCTATTAGTAGCAGCAGAAAAAATAGATGGAGGGGAGCCGTGGTGAGGGACAGGCAGAGCGCCTGCTTGGAGAAGGCTTCCTGTGATCCGGATGTGATCTGGCCCTATAGAAACCCACGCTGAGGTGCAGGTGCCGCAGGAGCCGTGTTGGAAGTGGGCTTTCCAGAGGGATTCCTGCCTTTCTCAGGATGCATCCAGGGCATCAGCACTTTCAAGACCAGCCCATTCTTCAGGGGGCTGACTCCTTTGTCTCCTCTCTCCGCCTTCTGCTTTTCCACCGTGCTTGGAGCAGCTTCTCCCCTCACCAGAAGTCCAGCAAGCTCTTGAGGGTTTCCAGAACCAAGTGCTAAGTAAACCTCTTTGCTTTCTAACATTCCCAGTCTCCAATATTCTGTTGTAAAAGTAGAAAACAAACAAAGATAGCATCTCAGCTAGGACACTTAGCCATGTCTCTGTTTATCAAGGGCCAAGTCGTAATGTAATAGTCTTTGGATGGAAACCGGCCCTTTTACCCTGCTTTGTTTTAGTTTTCCTGTGTCTGCTTATTTTCTTTTCACTAGGTACTTCTAGAGTCACAAAGGTAGAAAAATAAAACAGCTTTACTTGTACTCTCGATACACCGCTTGACCGCATTAAACTCACTTGGAGGCTCAGCAAGTTCAGGCAGCCAGAGCCCCACATGTGGGGCAGGGGCTTGACTCCAGGATTCCTGGCTTCAAACTCCACGCTTCCCTAAGTGTCCTACACATCTTCCGTAATTATGCTGCACCCCTGCTGTTTATCACATTAGTAGTTCAATGAGACATCATTTATCTACTATTTGCTCAAATGAGGTCCGATTTGGACCTCTGAAATGCTCTTTTCTTGTCACCATTACCACTTTAAAGGGAACAAAACTTGGTGGAATGAAGGAACTAATCAATTAGTTATATAAAGCAGGGTTTAAAGACTCAGTCCTAGGGCTCAATCCCAAGGGCCACCAAACAAACAAACTTAGTTCACTGATAAAAAGAATAAAAGACAGATCAGGAAACAGTTGGACAAACTAACAAAGAAACACCCTCCCTAGGAGCATTTAAGCTGGGACCTCTCTGTGGAAGGGGAATTTATACCTCACTGGACATCTAGCTGTTTCTAGAAGCACTTTTGGTCGACAGCACTGGGGAGAGAGCTGCTGGCATCTGATGGGTCAAGGGATGCTGCTAAACTGCCTTTCCCCAAAAGGTCCATTGGACTGAGGTTGAGAACCGCTGTTTTAAGGGCTGCTTACTCGAGGGGGCAAAAGTGGGGGTGCTCTGGCTTTAAGGGAAGAGCCTTCTTTGTACAGCACCATCTATTTCCCCAGTAAGGCCGTTACATTCTTTGCCATTTATACCCACATTCCTACTTCAGAAAGAAATCCTATGTTCACTCTCTGGGCTTGAAGCGGTGGGAGAGGCTCTGCTTCATTGGCCCAGTCCCCTGTCCACCAGCTCTCTCTCTCTGAGCTTGAGTCCAGCTCTCCTGGGAGAGAAAGGCCATTTTTCCTCAGGTTTTTTCCCTACTTCGAGTGCCAGGCCTGGCTGAGCAGGCGAGGTCTCTGGCTGAGTCTGCTCTGTCCCCAGGCCGCAGCCAGGCGGGACCCAGCTGAGCAGGGGCATTCCTGTTCTTCTCCTCTGTCCCTCCAGAGCTGGGCCTTTCAGTGTCTCTGGTCTCTTCCTTTGCTCTCCCTGTTCCTCCTTCAGGCAGTTACTGGAATCCTCACTCCTGGCCTGCAAGGCAAGCCTGCCCCATCCGGGGGCTGAGCCTCTGGACTCATTTTTCTAACCCTTCCCTTTAAACCCCATTCTCAGAGAGGGTTGGCAGGAAAGACAGCAAGTACCTTCCAGGCAGAGCTGCCCTTCGACAAGAGACCCTGCCTTAGCTGGGAGGAGAAGCTCTCGAAGTGAGATTCTGTACAGGGCCTGATAATGCCGAGCACCTGCTCTGTCCTCCTTGGCTGTGGAATGACTCTCGGGCGGACCGGGGGCGGAGAGCCTGCGATGGGAGGGCGCGTTTCCCACCCTGTCAGGTTACCTGTCCATTGCTAGAGGCATCTCTGAAACGCAGGCCTTCCTGCTTGGCGAGAAGTGGGCGAGGTCATTCTGCGGCACCCCAGGCTCCTCCTTCATGGACAGCTGTCTTCTTCTAGCCCCAAATCAGCCGATCCAGCCACGTATGCGAAGCGCCCAGGCCCCTGCCCGTTTGGGGAAGGCTGTCCCGCTCACTCCGCTCTGGGCCGGGCCTGGATCTGCGCCGCCGCCGCCGGTGGACGCAGCTCTGGGTCCTGGCCAGCTCACCGGAGACAAGCCCTGACAGCGCAGCTGGCTCAAGTCCTTCTTCCTCCTTCGGAAAGATTCCGGCAGATGCTCACTTCTGTGGAGAGGCCCAGCGAGCTTCACTCGGGTTCCTCCAGCCCTTCGGGCACCGGAGACCTCGGGCGGAAGCAGCTCCGAGTCTTTCCAGTGTTCTCTCTGCACTTTCCTCATTCAATGAAGCAGCTCCGAGTCTTTCCAGTGTTCTCTCTGCACTTTCCTCATTCAATGAAGGTGGTTCCACGAAAGGAAAAACAAAACTTGGATTTTCATTGTTGAGCAAAATGTAAAAACATTTGAAAAACAGCCTGAAGATCCATAAGGAACACTCCGTCTGCAAGAGAAACAAAATACAGTTAGATACGGTCTGAAGACTAAACGCTCTGCGGTCTAGGAGCCCAGAGGTGGGAGTGAGGGGAGCTGCAGGGTTACCTGTACAACGCAGCCGTGCCTGACCCTGTAACTAAACAGCACCTTCACATGAGGAGCAATGTATTAGGGCTGCATGGTTTTATTTCTCGTTTTATGAATGACTTTGAATGTTAGTGCTACTTTAGCGTGCACTGCTTTACTAGGAAATCAAAGTTTCAAAGTGCTTTTCCATAGTATCCAAGGGGTACGCTATAATTAAGAAAATGTAAAGTATTGTTACTTGGGCCTAAATTATGCCCTGCTTTCTGTCTTCTCAGCGTGTTGACTTTCATCCTGCACTAAAGCTCATCTGATAGCAGGTGAAGTTCTAACACCACCTACAGATATTCCTGCCTTCGGGCCATCATGCTTTTGTGCAGTAATCATTGTCAGATTATTTTATTTCATACCAGCTACAGCAAAGTGGGATGATTACCTAACATACCCCAACAAATGGCATGACAAGTATTTAGGGACTGGCTTTGATGTTACCCACTATAGTCATTCCATTCCAGTATGCTCTGCAGCAAAGTCCTCTTTAACCTAGTCAGCTTTGCCCTTCCTTCTAAACTTCCACAATGATCCTATCATACTGAGTACAAGGTTGGGTTGGGTTTTCACAAGACATTTATGTGTTCCAAATAACATTTTTCTTTTTAACTAGATCAAGCAGCAGATCTCCTGTAGGTGTCGTTGCTTTGGGATGCTCTCTATTTACAGACTTAGGTCATAATAAGCCAAGATCGTGGGAGTCATGATGAATCGGGCATTGTCCTATTTGAAATTAGAAGAAGAATCAAAAGATGAAGCTAGAAAGAGATTGCTTCTTCGGGCGCGTCACACTACTCTTGAGTGGCTGCGAACACCACAGGATATGCTCCAGGGATATGTGGGGAAACTGGGAGGGAAAGGGTGCAGCCGGACCTTTAAGGCTGGGTAGATGTCAAACAAAACCCGGAATGCAGATCAGGAGAAAAGTCCTCTAAGGAGATCGATGCCTCAATACCTCAAGCAAGATACCATGGTAGAGATGATTGGGGATTATTTTGTTTCGTTTTTTAAGTCAGTCGATGTTACTGAAGATCAGTGTTCTAGGGTAAGACAGGCCTAAAGGGTATAAACCCAGGCAGGTGGATGAGAGACTAATAATGCAGGGCTTTGGGTAGCAAGCTGAGGCTTTATTCCGTAGGAAAGAGGAAGCCCCGGAGACTTCAATAAATACTCTATAAAGGTAAAGGAGAGAGATGCTCCGAAGGAAAAGTGAGAGGCTTAGGAAATTTTCATCTGATACTATCAGTGGAGAGAAGGTCTTTGTGGTAACCAAGCTGACCAGATTGAGATCAGGTCGGATCTGGGGAAATGGGGTGAAGGGCTGGTGTGAAGGAGAAAATGCTACAGACCAGAAAATATACATCAAAATATTCTCTCAGTCCAAGGTCCAAGGTGGGCACTCAATGCCCATTGCAGTTGCCAGTTCCAGCATTTGGAATGTAAGTGTCTGCTCAAGACATTGACTAAAACCAGGAGAAGAAAAACAGACCCCGGAGGAAGATAATGGGGTGAGCTGTGGCCCATTGTGTTTGAGGTGCTTGAGCGAGATCCACAAGATGACTGCATGACACTGGGTGTAAGATCCAGAACAGAGATGAGATCTTCAGCGTTCGAAGCACAGGTGGAACCGCAAACACAAATGGGACCTTCCAGGAAGAATGAACACAAGAGCCGAGAGGTGAGGCAAAGGCAACTCACTGTGCCCACCACCCTTAAGTTACGTCTTCAGAGCCTGCCACAGGCTGGCAGAGAGCAGGCGTGTGGTAGCATTCGTGGAGCTTTGGAATGAACAGCTTTAAGAAGCTAAACCTCTTCATCATGGGAGTAGATAGAAGCGAAACCTCGCCTTTTTCGGGTGTCAGCTATACCCCCTCCACCTGTGGTTTCTCCTCTAAGAAAATAACAGGGTGTCACCTAAAGCTTCACAAAGCTCAGGAGGCCAGCCTTACACAGACCTCACCTTGCGCAGTGGAATGTCTGCAGCTCCCAGGCCTGCGGCTGACTCCCCCTGCCTCAGCATGTTTGTGTTTAATCCCCACCTACAGAGTCAGGGAAAAACAAAACTCCTTTCACCTGGGACACAGTTTAGCGTTCTCTTCCATAAACACCACCCTCACATAAGCAAAAGCCTCTGGTCCTTCTGGGTCTGTTGCATTTGTTCATGCAATTGATTAATCACTTTCTAAAACCAGCACGTAACATGCTCGGCCTTTGAAACGCTCGGAATACCTTTAAATGTACACGGCTATGCATGAGTGCATGTGTGTGAGTGTTAGATTATAATCTGTAAGTGAGCACTGTGTCCGAGAGAAGGAGCCTGCCTCTGTCTTAGAAGTGGCGGTCAGAGTGGTAGATCATGGACATCTTCACAAAAGAAAAGAGGGAAGAAGAGAGCCTCTGGGCCAACATAGGTCTGCTTGTCCATCCGTCCATCCGTCCGTCCATCTGTCTGTCTTTCTAGGCAGAAGGTGCCACATAAGCAAAACTGTACACATACGAGAAGACCTGAAGGTAAACTGTTTCTAAGGTGGGCTGTGAAGTTTGAGCCGTGTCCTGGAGGCTTTTGAATTTGTATGACGTGACTGGATTTTGTGCTTGGGAGAAACAGTATTGGTAGCTGCTGTGGACACTGGAACAGAGCATGGAAAGACACTGGAACGGACAGCGGGATGTCCAGATGCCTCCTTTGCATCCTCTTGTCTGCCTCCCGAAGGCATTCAAGGCTGGACCTTCAAGATGGACATTTGCAAACGGGCTTTGCCATTAGAAAAGGCTGTAGGTTTGCAGGCCATACACGGTGAGTTTGCAGCCAGCAAAATGAACAAACTTGGAAGGGAATGAATGGGGGAAGGGAGCTGCTCCAGAAAGCAGTTGGAGGATGGGGTCTAACTTATACTACAAGTCTGGCCTTATTTTAAATAAGGTTTCTTCCAATCATGATTAGATTTACACTTAAACTCCCTAAACCCTCTTCCATGTGTTAAGAAGTTTGCCTGTGTGTCAATGTTTCCCCCTAGCCCCAGGGGGAAATACAAAACTCCTAACTCGGAGGAACCTGAAGAAAGAGTGGTCAGATTGGCTTGGCTTCTCTCACTAGGCCTTACTCCTGATAACTCACATTTTTAACAACTCTTAACACAGGTAACCATCCTGTTATTAAAAAAAAGTAGTATTTGCCAAAACTCTTACGGACTGTGGTTCCTAAATTACATCTTGGAATATGAGTTAACCACTTCATAAAATTCAAGAATCTTCACTATCCACAAACAATTTTTAAAATATTGATTTATGGTGGTGCAGGCCTGTCATCCCAGCACTCTGGGAGGCTGAGGCAGGAGGATGGCAAGTTCAAGCCTAGCCTGGGCAACTTAGCAAGAACTTATCTCAAAATTAAAAAGGGGATAGGGAGGCAGAGATGTAGCTCAGTGAGAAGATTCTGTATTCAATCACCAGTCCTGCAAAACGATTTTCTAAAATGGATTTAATCACTGTTGTTTTTGACTTTTCGTAGACATACTTTATGCATTTTGCACATAGAGCCAAGTGAACTAGAGATGAAATGACTGAATTATGGAGTCATTTCTTAAGAGCCAAGAGGATAGAATGGATGATTTTGTCCAACAGTTCCAGTTGCCCTGGCATGGCTGGCAACAGGTAGAAGCACAGACATTTGCAGCCTGGGGAAACTTCACTTGCTCATTTTCTCTTGGGCTCAACAAATAAAGCACAGGTCTCAAGCCCGGACCTTGGAAAGTGCTTCTCCTCCCAGGGGATGATGGGAGGGGGCCAGGTTCCACATCAGCAGCCTTCATACAACAATGGCAGCCAACTGCGTGCCTTCTGAATCCACCTATGCCTCCCTCACTCGCAACTCCTCCTCTCCCTAGTCTACAAGAAAAGCCCCTCCCGTGGGAGGGAGGCAGGCTTCTGCAACTTCCCAGTAAGCAGAATCTACCCACCGTGAGGGGCTAGAGCACGGCCATCAGCCTCCTCTGAATAAGGAAGAGAGAAATGCCCCTAGGAGAACTTGCAGAAGAAAGGGTAACACGTGATCTTGCCCATGGGGGCACGTGCTCATGGTCTCTAGAAAGAAGTGAAAGTCTACTTGTTAACCAGGATGTAGTCACTCGCATGAGCATTTATTCCCACCATAGGCTTTGTGATTCCACAAAGTTCATTTTCACCTCGTATCTGTATTTTTCAAACATCAAGCCACCCCCCCCAGGAAGTCCATTTCAATGTTCACCACATTTACTACATTTTAAAGTATTCTTAATATAAGCCTATGGTTTATAACAACCTATTAAATTGATCTTTCTCCTTTTCTTTGCCTCATGCTCTAAGTTTTATTGACTCCCAATGTTACAATGAAAAAGAGCGCTCAGTGAATCAATCAGTGACGATGCCAAAGGCCTGTGCTTCAGTCTGCACCCTGGCAAGAATACTAGAGAACCTTAAAAGGTCAATTAATCCTTCTCATGCTCGGATTTCTCCCCCCTCAAAGGGACAGGATCTTTCCAAGCCTCCTGCCCAATAAGACTGTTGTGAGTTCAGACAAAAACAATGTCCATACGTGCAATCTAAAACCCTCTGTGAGCCAGAGCAGAGAAAGGAGTCTCAAAGTTTCCATACATATCTCATATCAGACATCGTGCAGTTTCGATATGCTTAGTTTCCTTTGATTATGACCCATAACTTGGACCTGCACATATTTCAAATTCTTAGAATTAATTCTAAAATAACCTGGCATTGCTGCCTATGCTTTCTACAATATTTTTAGGCAACTATGAAAATCATAGCTTTCTCACCTGAGAACCAGAAACTTAAATGGTGATTGCGCCACATTAAAATCTATTTAAATTAGAAATTTTAGGGTAACTGACCATCATCTAAATCACTGCAGATCTTCCAAGAGGTTTGCCAAGATGTCCATATACTGTTTACTACCCTCTGACTATTCTTTCAGTCCATAGATATGGATTGAGTAAACACTGCCCAGTAATAGCTGCAGAGACCTACGCAGCTGCTAGAGACCTGGAAATGAGTGAAAAAGGAACTGGAGGAGCACATTTACAGACCGTGAATTTTAGGAGGATTTGTGCAAACATCCTCCCCCTACCCTTTTTTAAAACAAAGAGATATTTCCAGCTTTTCACATGTAAGCATTAAAAATTACAATGATTTTCAAACCATGTCTTCAGTAGAGATCATGTTTGATCTAATGAAGTCCCACCAGTGTTCTCTCTAACTACCACCTCATCTACCTTCTACCAAGTCCAGAACATAGAAAACTTAGAGTGAAGCTTGGTGGGTAGAAGATGCAACATAAGCTGGTGGAAAACTAAGTTTTTCTTGGCCAGAGCCTGCATAAAATCTCTGCCCTGATGAACAGACCTGCCTGGAGTAATGTCTGTGGAGTTGACTTTAAACTTCCAAGTGCCAGAAACAACAAATGCACTAGATAAGGTCCAGGAACATGCATTGGGACTATGGTGAGGGATTTTCCAAAAATTTGACTTTTGTTTTCAACTATTATATTGCTGATAAAGTTGTATTATTAAAAGTTGACACGTTTTGGTCATAAAAGAGCCATATGTACAGTTACGTGGTCCATCATGCCTTGTCAATCACAAGGGACAGAAAAAGCAGGATAGGGACCTCAGTATGGTTTGTGACCTCCTAATGAAGTGCATGTATACATTAATAATAAAGGTTACTTAAATATTTCTAAATGATTAATAAAATATTTGCATTTCATTTTCATAGTAAACAAACATCTCTAGTCCTACTCTGGAAATTTTGAATTGTCTTAATATTTGCTAATCACATAAACAATTCAAGTACCATATTTTCAAATTAAGCTTTCTTTACTTAGGTCTTTCCTTTAAAAAAATATAGATTCAACTAAGTAATCTATGTTTTATTACATGGTATGCAAATATAGAGAGAAGCTTTTAGAGAACATTAACATGGACCATTTTATAACATGAAATTTTTTTAACAGCAATATAGTTTGGAGTTTATTACATATACAGCATCAAAATGAATGAAACAAAAATGGGATGCAAGAAGTGGAAATAGACTGTTGTTAAATCTTTTTTTTTCCATTAAGTTTATTGGTACATTTTAGGTATAAAATACATTTACATACATCATTGGGATCTTGTACCATTACATGAGTCTCTTGGTTCTTATTTT
>NW_004624738.1:3393024-3452474 GCF_000247695.1 Heterocephalus glaber | reverse complement strand
GTTTCCCTTTGGGGTTGCTGTAGGTGATATGAAAATCTGTTTTTGAGGCTTGTTTACATGTCTTCTCATTTCCATGGGGGGGAGGGTACTTCTGGCGCCCCCATGGCTCACTCTCTCTGCCCTAGGAGCATGGAATGGTGGTGGGGGAGCTTCCTTCCGAGTTCTGGGACTGGCTCAGCTTCTCTGTCCTAGGAGCATGGAATGGCGGCAGGGGAGCTTCCTTCTGGGTGCTGGGACTGACTCACCTTCTCTGCCCTAGGAGCATGGAATGGTGGGGGGGGAGCTTCCTTCCGGGTGCTGGGACTGGCTCAGCTTCTCTGCTCCACTTGCACACCATACAGGCCACCAGGACCAAGAGCACCAAGACACAAGTACTCAAGAGCGCTGGCTGCCTGGGCTTGTCAGGGCCAGGTATAACATGAAATTAAATCTCTTTTTTCCTTGATAAAACTGGTTCAGCAGAGTAGATGAAATACTGTAATCTGACTAACCCTGTTTATAAATGCCACTAAAATTCCCAAATAAATACTTTCAGTTGTTTTTATATTCATTTCATTTTCTTTCACATAATTTTTTCTTTAAAATATTTAATTAAAAGCAAGGACCTGAGTTCCATCCCCAGTACCAAAAAAATAAATAAAATAAAATATCTGATTGACAAAGACTGAATATATTCAAAATGTGCATCATTATGATTTGATATACATTGTGTAGTGATTACCACAGTCGAATTGATTAACACATCGCCACCTGTGATTTTTAAAAAATGAATAGCTAAGATAATTTAAAAAATCAGGAGCATTCAGAAGAAAACAAAAACAAAAACTACTTTGGAATTAGATGAATAACAAAGTCAGCTAGATGAAACCCACCAAAGCATTAAAAAAAATGAGTGAATTCTACTTCGACTTCATCATAAGGAAATGTTTTCTAACAATAGCCAGAAATTCAGAGGCACAAATGCTGGGAGAAATATTTGTAACAGTTATCATAGGCAAAGGGCTAATGTGCCTTATTTTTAAAACTTTTAAAATTGGAGAATAAAAAAATACTTGGAAAAATGGGCAAAAAAACAGGTGATTCACAAAAAAATACATTAAAATTGCCTTAGAGCATATAAAAAGATATTTAACTTCACTTATAATGAGAGAAATGTGAATTAGAACTATGCTAAGATACATTTCTCACCAATAGATTGGTAAACAATCAAAAATGTGCTAATGCACTTGGCGAGTGGAGTGTGGAAGGAGACGGGCACTTTCATACACAGTTGGTGGAACTGCAAAATGGGAAAAATACCGTACGGAGAGGAACTGGGCAAGATCTCACAGAACTACAGATGTACTTATCCTTCAACCCAGAAATTTACCAAAAATACACAAATTCACAAGCACAAAACGATTCATAGCATCATCTGTAATTATGAATAATGTTAAGCTACCTATGTATTCAAGCCTAACAAATTGGGGGAATAAACTATAGGGTATGCACAAAATAGAGTCCTATACAACTGTATAAAAAGACGGTGATATACTATATTGAGAAAATGTACATATACAGACAGACAGTCAAAGAGAGAGACAGAGAGAGAAGAAGAGGAAGAAGAGCAAGAAGACAGAGAAGGAGAAAGAGAAGAAGGATGCTCCACACCTTTGTGAAGGACTGAAATGAAAATGAGAAAATGTGCACTACCTATGCAAAAAAGAAATACAGGTGAGTTAGAAAACAGTAAGGCAGCTTCCAACAAGCGTCAGGGAAACGCAATGTAAGGGATGTGAGAAGGGATAAAACTTTGCGACTTTTGAACACATATCATTAGCCTACAAATACACGAATAAAATTAAATCAGTAAGCATAGAAGTGGCAGGGACACCTGAAAAAGGAACACATGAACCTCGTGATAGTTTAAATGAACACCAAAAGCACACTGGACGGGAAAAAAGAAGAAAAAGAGCCAACCTACATAACTCACGTCGGCGTCAGACTGCATTCTCACAAGGACACGTGCCAGGCATGGTGGTGCACCCCTGTGATCCCACACTCTGGAGGCTGAGGCAGGAGGACTGTCGTGAGTTCAAGGCCAGCCTGAACTACATAGGGAGACCCTGTCTCAAAACATAAAAAACGAAAACCAAAAAAATAAGAACACAGGAACCAGCTTGAAGGGACTCTCACTAGTCAAATGTAGGGTAGGCCGAGTCCCCAAATAATTAACTACAACGACTCTAAACCACTAAAATATCAGATTCCATGCGTCCATTACAATAATTTATAAATAAATAGAAAAGGGAAAAGAGATCTCTTGTTTATAATAGTGTCAGGGACCAACCTGTCCTGACAGAATATCAGTATTTTAAAACCACCATGGTAAAGAAGCATCAGTGAACGGTAAACTCCAGGAGAAATTTTGATAAGGAATAGGATATTTGCATGACGTTATGGACAAGGTGCTTATTAGTTTAAAGGGAAAAACAAGAATTATACCACTGTAAAATTGGGCAGCATCTTAATCAAATGATCAGAATTAATACCATGAGGAGGGACAGATGTACACAACATAGGTCTAGGACCCAAGCTGAAGTGCTTCTCTAAAGATTTGTAAGTGTGACTTACGGCTAATGGAGAGGACTATAAATTGATACCAAAAAGCTCATGATTTTTTCAAAGGAATTTATCAATTGAGACTGAAATAAGAGAAAATGAAAAGAGGCCTTTGTATTACCAAACTACTATGGACAGAAAACAGGCATAGACTATGATTTGGATCTGAATACAGGGCATTTCTTACCGATAAGGAAAGGTGACTTTACTAGCAGAACCAAGAATAGAGAGACAGTGAGGTCCTAGGCTTAATCAAAGAAATTGCAGTATTTGCCCAGAAAAATTTCAGAATTGTTTTGGCAAGTTACTTATAGTCTCCTGTCTGTTTCATATTGTATGTCAAGTGTGTAGGGGACAGAAAATTTGTCTTCTCTTCATAGATCTTCAGACTAAAAGGGATGATGCTCATGGAGCTGTACCTGAAGAATGGCACCACATCAAGGAGCTTCATCTATACCTGCATCTGATCCAGAGGATGAGGTCCTGAATTTCAAGTCTAGAAAGGTAAGACGTGGTGGTCCTGGGCATGAGTGTATTTGGAATGTGGGAGGATTGAAATTTGCTGTGCATAGAGGGAACTGGTGTGGAAGGTATTTTCCAAATGTGGACACAACAATACTGGCAGTCCACACACTATTGCTATCATGTGACCTTGACCTTTCTCCCATCAGTAGACAAGGGCTATAATCAAGTTGTCAGGTTCATAAAACAAAATTCAGCAAGCTCTAAAAACGCGTTAGTATAAGCATGATCCAGATATCCCACCTGACATCTTTATACTTAAAAACACATTTGTTATTTACCTGAAATTCAAATTTTACTGAGTATCTTGTGCTTTATCAGGCAAGCCCTGGAATTCTCTCCCCTTAGATTGGGACGGGCCTGTACCTATGGCAGAAATGATGTTTTGTGACCTCCAAGGCTAGGTCAGACAACGTGGTACAGCTGCCCAGTCCTCTTTCTTAGTCATTGCTCTTGGGATACGGTCACCATGCTCTAGGCAAGCCCAAGCCACTGGTGCAGGGGCCCACACAGGGGAACTGTGCTTCTGGAAGGTACCAAACATGACAGGAGCATCCCTTCACGTCTCTGGGAACCATATGAAGCGTGGAGGCGGGTCTGGCTCCCAGGAAAGACTTTCCACACCCTCCTCCCGTGCATCTCTAGCTTTATGTCTTGTGCTCACCACCTCCCCTCATCTCACTTAGGCAAATGAATCTCCCCACATTAATGGGGAACGAGGGGAGCTCCTGACACTGTATACCAGAAAACACCCAAAAATCATCTGAGTAGAGAGTGGCCAGCCAGTATGTTATATCTTACTATAGTTCAGCTTTTACTAAGATAAAACTCCCTTCTGATCTGGATTAAAACCAGACAGTCAAGTTTCAGATGCCTGGATCTCTAATGTCTATTTCATGTCTGTGGGACCCACGTCGCACATACAGAAGAGGACTGACCTTCTCCACAAGACCTGCCTCTTAAACATGAAACCCCTTCACTTCTCCAATTGAGCATTGACCCATTGCCCTGAGACCCTGTGATATTCACACAGTATTTTCTTACTTCTTTGACCCAAAACACAATCAGTTTCAGCTGGCCCACCTTTCTGAAGCTTGAATAAATCATTCAATCACTCAACCTCCCCCAGCTTTGTTTCTTCCTCTGTAAGAGTGATAGCTGTTTAATTACTGTCCTGCCTCACAGATTGTTGTGGCTATCAAGTGAGACAAATTGGGGGCAATGCCTTTAAAATTGAAAACAAAGAAACGAAAACCACACAATAGACAAGATTATACTGTAGGATCTGCCTTACACAATAGAAAAGATTATACTGTAGGATCTGCCTTAAACTGGAAAAGCCCTGAAAAGAAACATTGTGTCTGTCCTCCCTTTCACTCCCATCTCCAGCCACTGTCCCAAAGTCCTGAGGTTCATACCTTCAAGTCATCGATAGTAGCACTCTTTTTCATTTGCTATTCCAAAAATCACAAAACTTTCAAAAAATCTGCTGCATCCTTTGTTCCCTTTCATCTCAAAGTTCTCTAGGCTCCCTTTTGTTTCCCCTCCCCAGCCAGCCACCCCCAAATCCACTCATTCTAATGTGTTACCGTCATATTAATCTTTCCAAACCATTCCTTATGCCAGAATCACCAACATCATCTCATGTTCTGGTAGAATAAATTTCAAAGGCCTTCACTGAACTTATCTAGCTTTATCTTCCATTGGTCCTCAGAATTGTTGCCCAAGCAATAAATTCTTTTTTCACTCTTGATCATCCTAGTACTCATAATCTACAATACTTTCTGCATACTATTTTTCCATCCTGGATGGCTCTTGATTTTTATCCCTTTCTAATAAAAACTCTAATGGAGTTTATAGAGCTCCACACCGGCATAATCATTAGAAGAAAGTGAAGTTTTGTTTCTTCCCATAACACTGCTACTTCCATCAATATTGGCTTGTGTCCAGCCTCTCTGAACACATGAATCTGGACAGATTGCTTTGTTAGATTTATAAGCACACCTTGTCCTATAATGCTAAGCCAAAAAAGAGTAAAAGCATTTTACTGAACAAAAATGCCCAATGATTTTTAAGGAAATCAAATAAGTTGCAGCAATCAAATAAGTTCCTCCCTATTCACATACGTTATGACTACTTATCAGCAAGGATAAATTTTCATAAATTTTTGTAATATATATATATATGAAACATATACATATAACAAATATATATATGGAACTTACATATCTGAAATACCTTTAAATATCTTTGAAATGCTGAAGTGAATTTGATAATAGATATAAAACTGATTAATATTCCAAAGCTCAAAAAATATTAAATGTTTAGGATTTTGTTTTTATAGTCCAGAAATCAATTTATTCTCTACTAGACAAAATTTATTTACATTTCTATAGACAATAATCATATGCATTAGGATCAGTTTTTTACAAATTAACTTCTACTTCTTCATAAAGTTGGTAGGAACTCACTGAAAGGAGCACATCTGTTCACAATAAGAGAGTCCTGCATGTGTGCATGAGGAAAATCCAGCATGTCCTGGAGAGGGCACTCTTCAATCTCTTTGTCAACTTCCATGTCTTGTGCCTTTTTTTTCTGATGATCCCCCTGAGTAAAGTCCCACTGAAACATTATTATGTGGAAAATAAAGCGAGAGTGGTACCTGCCTAGACCGGCCAAACCACAGAATGGGAAAGCAGGGGACATGAAGTTAAAGCTGAAACTCTATTGGCCAAGTGCCATGAGTGGGTGTAGCCTGCCAGCTTATGACAGCTTGACTTTCAACCCTTGCTTCTAGGACATCTCTGTCACAGCAAACAACAACCCTGACCCCTCTTTCCAACTCACCCATGACTTCCCAACCCAGTCAACCAACTGAGGTATGTTTTCCCATAGTCCGAGAGGTAGTAGAGATTTTAGCTGATTTCATTCTACCTAACTCTAGGGTCCTAGGCCTTTTGCTGTCATTCACTGCCAGGGTCACAGACGAGGACGATGGCTTCTACTGCAGAGATTGGGAGGTAAGGGGTCATCCTGCACAGAAGAAAATGAAAAGCAGAAGCTCCAAAGGTAATTACTACTCCTGCTGAGGGGCACAAGGGCCAAGCTCTGCACTGCCAAGGAAATTTCTCATTAAGCGGGTAAACTCAAGAACCAGGAGCATAGATCCTCAACACAGAGAATATTCAAGAAGAGCTTAGACAGCCTGTGAAGACTAACTTACCTCTTTACGATCCTTGGGTAGTGCCACCTAGGTCACTGGCTCAGGAGGGACACTGAATGCCTTTCTGGGCTACACTTCTTCCTTCCTCTGTGATCCATCTCAGGTCTACTAAGCTCCTCCCAGCTAGTGTATCTTCCCCTGTTTTCTGCTAATCCCCTAAGGAATTCCCCCAAGTTTTACCTTATCATATAGCTTTCCAAACTTATATTTACATTTTATCTCCCCCCCTTCACTGAGTTTTAGTTTTCAAACATGAAGGAAAGGATTGCTTTCTTCCCATTTTCTGCTATGTCTTCCCTACCATGTTGCAGGGGTGTGGAAAGCCCAATTCGCTGGGTGGAGAAGGTGAAAAGCACACATCGGAACAAAAATGGCTAAATGAATATTTCAAAAGAATCCTACCACAAACATCTCAAAAGCATGAAGCAGATTTGAGACACCAACGACATGATCAAAATAAGGGGCAACGTAACGTATTTTGTCTGCAATTACATTAAAAACAAATGGTTCTTTGAAGTCGCTATTTATGCATTCATTCCCTCGCTCAATGCTTCTAGGACATCTCTGTCACCCCAGACAACAACCTTGACCCCTCTTTTCAACTCGCCCATGACTTCCCAATCCACCCAAACCACTGAGGTATGTTTTCCCATAGTCCGAGAGGTGGTAGAGATTTTTAGCTGATTTCATTCAACCTAACTTGAGGGTCCTAGAAATTTTATCTTTTATTAATTTTTTTGAGTAAAGGAAATGTGATGCATAATATACCCTGCAAGAAAACCTCTAAAAATCACCTTGGAAATGAACATAATATCCTGCCAACACAGGTCAGAAATGATAGTGAATGAGCTAGTTTCCAAGTTCGAATTTCACTTTGAACTGAGAAAATATTGTGAAAAGCAAAGAAAACTATCAGAACTGAGTAAAGAGCCTTCTAATGAGATAAGTGGTTAGGGAACCAAACTTTCACTTCTTTGCAGGTAGAGTCAGAGATGGAAACAAAGCGAGCGTCTCCTTTAGAAAGGGATTTTCCCTTCAGAGCCTACGCACACTTGGGGCAAGACATCAAAGGAAGATTTCGGTGAGAACAAAAGGATTTTCTGTCGGATAACTGGTTGGTGGACAGGGTTAGGGGCTGAGAAGGACTCATTGTAATCTCATTCCCCGGGGCTTAGCAAACAGGTGAAGCTCTGATGAAAACTCCCACTCTTCCCACATTTACAATTTGTAGGAGGCCATTGCAAAACTGGTTTTGGAAAAAAAAATAGAAGATTTCTTTTCCATGAAATACATAAACATGTAGTTTTACATTTTTTATTTCATTCACAGTTGATTTGGCTCTGCGGTAATATAGGCAAGTTCATAAGCTCCATGGATTTCATTTCCTCATCTGCAGAAGGAGAGGGTTGGACCAAATGACCTCCACGTGCCCCTCCAGAGCTACAGCATTTGTGTTCTTGACTGAGGGGAGACTCAGCATTCCCTAATGGAGGACCTTGCACTAGAAGCAGGCATTCTTTTTTTTTTTTTTTTTTTTTTTGGTACCGGGGATCGAACTCAGGTCCTTGCACTTGCGCAGCAGGCAGTGAAACCACTGAGCTAAATCCCCGGCCAAGAAGCAGGCATTCTTGATACAAGGCATCCCTGGCCCCCTGACTCACTCATTCTCTCGACTTCTGTTATGGTTTGGGCCTAGATGTCCCCCCAAAGCCTCATTCAGTCAGAGGTAGCTGAATCTGGAATGTGTGATGCTGGGATCAAGGGCATGTGATTACTAAACCACTACACATGAGTTTGGCACCGCCTTAATCCTGGTAGTCTGGATGGGATAAAAGAGGCAGAAAGATACAGCGAAGGCCCGTTGTGGCCTTTGCTACCCCGTGAGTGCCAGGTTGCTTCTCCTCTGTGATGCCTGTTTGCCACCCTTGCCGTGGAGCCAACCTCTATGACTGAAACTACTACAAACTATAAGCCAAATAAACCCCTCCCCTCTAACTTCGTGTGTCAAGTATTTCATCTCAGCAACGAGAAAAAAGTAATTCACACAACTTCTTTACGGTTCAGTCGTACTGAGCTTAACAATCTTACATCATCCTGACTTCAGAAGGTCTCTGCACACCCTCAAGCCCACAATGGACACAAGCCACGTTGTGTGTTGTTTACCTTTCTACCACTGTAACAAAATACCTGAGAAAATCAACCTAAAGGAGGAGAGATACCTTCAGCTCATGGTTTCAGAGGTTTCCGGTCATGGTCACTTGGCTCCATTGTTGTGGGCGTCAGGCAAGACCACAGCAGAGAGTGCACGGTGGAGCAAATCTGCTCACCTCATGAGGGCCAGGAAGCAAAGAGAGGAAACCAGAGAAGAAGGGTACAGGGACAAGATGCATCCTCCAGAGGCACCCCAGCAGCTTCTTCCTCTAACTCGGCCACCCTCCTCAGGGCCCATCCCTCCTGATCTGAAGACCTTTCTAGCCAGATCCCACCTCTAAACATTGCTGCACACACAAGAGGCTTCTGGGTGACAATTTAGATCCCAACCTGGGCTCTCCTGAACAATGTGTAGCTAAACCTAAAAGTTTAGGAAACACACACACACACACACATTCTCGTGCATGCATGTATGTATGATTTTTTTTTTTTGGTACCGGGGATCGAACTCAGGTCCTTGTGCTTGCACAGCAGGCGGCGAAACCACTGAGCCAAATCCCCAGCCCCTACAAGCTATGATTTATTATCAACTTGTGATAAACCAGGGTCCCACTCAGTCAAAATCTCCATCTGTCTGTAGGGGAAAGAAACCCTCCAACGCTTCTTACCAGAGAGTATCCTTACGGAAACCCAGGCTCCCCCCAAAAATCAGACTCAGAGACAGGAAGACCCAGGGGTTTCTGTTATCAACTGAGGTCCACCTTCCAGTTTTTCTGGTGTTATCTGATGACTTTCCTTTTCTGAGGTGATAAACACCAGGAGTGACCTTTTGGGAAGACGCTGTCCTTTCTTCTACAAGTCAAAAGTTATGCACTGGCAGGACTCAGCATGAAAATCATATTATGTGAGTAAAACACAATAGTCCCAGGGAAATAATACAGTGGAAAAGACATATTTTAAAAGGCTTCACTGGCAATTCAGGTGAATTCGTTAAGATTAGAGTTGGTGTACATAAGAGATACAATAAGGTTACAATAAGCCACCAACTATCAAGAATTTCAGAAGTATACACAGTCCAAAGCTAGTATGGCAGCCTTGCAGCATTAGCCTCAGGATTTTTAATGTGTGATGTTTATTCTTGGGGGAGCTTCATGGTCCAAAATGGTTGCTGGAGCTCCAGCCAATTACATCCATGTTGAAGCAGTATAGAGAGAAAGTAAGATAAAGACAAAAAGTGTCCAGAGTCAGCTGCCTGTCCTTTTTATTTGCTTAAATTATTTTATTAGTACATTTTAGGTATACAATATGTTTTTATTTATCATTGGGTGCTTGTACCTGTAAGTGATGTATCTTGGTTCTTATTTTTTCCCCATTACCTGCACGCCCTTCACCCCCTCCACTCTTCCCTATTTACAAACACTTTATTTCCATTTTTTCCTTTTCTCATAATTTTTCCTTTCTCTTCTTTCCTTTCCCCTTACCCTCCCAACACCCCTTCCCCTTTGGACCTTTTCTTCCTATTTCAAATTATCAATTATTCATTTCAATCATTTTTATCCTTATTTACACTTTCATTTTCTCACACTAGGGAAACTATTGGTATTTACACATGTGTGTCCTATTTATTTCACTTAAGAGTATGGCCTCAATATGCATCCATTTAGCTATAAATGTCTCTAGTTTCTCATTCTTTATGGCTGAGTAGTACTCTATTTTATTAAAAAACCACATCTTCTTTCTCCAGTTTCCAGTTGATGGGAACTTGGACTGTTTCCAAGCTTTAGCTATTACAAACTGTGCCACTATAAACATGGGTGCACATATATCGCTGTGGTATGATTCTTTTAATTCTTTTGGGAAGATCCTCAGCAGGGAAATAGCTGGATCAAATGGGACCTCTAGCCCTAGTTCTTTGAGGTATCTCCATAGTGATTTCCACAGTGGTTGCACCAGTCTGCACTCCCACCAGCAATGGAGAGGGGTTCCTTTCTCCACACCCCTATCAGCATTTGTTATTGGTTGATTTCTTGACAGCAGCCAATCTTTATGGGGTGAGGTGGAATCTCAGTGTTGTTTTCATCTGCATCTCTCAAATGACGCCTTTCCTTTTTTTTGAGAAGATTTTTTGGAAGTGCCACTCAGCATCTATTTGTATTTTATTAGCAAGAGCTTGGTCCTTTGGCCAAGAAAGTTGGGAAATGGACAAACTGACACTGTGTTAAATTTAGGCCTCTTATGAGAGAAAGAGGGGAGCCTGGATGTTAGATTGGCAGTAAATGGGCCATTTATGTTTCAGCAGTGTATGATGGACCCTGGGATAATGGAGTGTGCCTGAGGCAAGCGGGAAGGCTGCACTGAAAGGACACATTCAAACTAAAATAAAAAGAGAGTAAAGGAACTAACTAGCCCCCACCCCGAAGTGCTGAAGAACAACCCAGCCACACAATGGGATGTGTGGACAGAGTCCAGATACTGCGTGTAGGAAGCTCTAGGTAGTTTAGACTCCTGGAGGGAGATTACTGACAGATCAGGAAGACCTCCTATGCCACATTGAGAAGTAGAAGTTTCAACTTCTCTATAAGGGGGAACTGATAAGGAATTTTGTTTGTTTGTTTGTTTGTTCCACTATGTTGCCCAAGCTGGCCTCGAACTCTTGGAACCAGGGGATCTTCCTGCCTTGGTTCGCCAAGTGGCTGAGCCTGCAGGCACATGCCACCCTGCCTGGCTGATCTGAAAACAACTTTAAGCCTGAGAGTGATATGAATATGCCAGAATATGTCCATCAGCAAGTGCAGTGGGAGGAATTGTGTTATCCCAACTACAGGTGCTAAAATCATCTCTGATGATGGGAGAAAACAGGAAGAGCAAGGTGAGTAACTGAGACTTTCCTGTGAAGACAGCACACACGTGTGCATGCATGAAACAAATCCAACGTAGATACACTCTACTAAATGGGCAGGAATCTTAGCAATGATCACTGAAGCTCAGATAAACGGGGCGGCGGGGGGAGTGTCAGTTTGATATTCAATATACAATCAATAGATGCTTATCAAAATAAAGTGAAACACAAATTTTTTAAAGTAATGGATTTAATTCTGATCTATTCTTTTGTTCTTTTATGCATTACTCTCCTCCCCCACACAGTTAATGCAGGTCTCCCCCTTAACAGAATAGACAGCCAATTTTTAAATCAAAAACCATTTTCAGGATCAAAGAGAAACACAGTTCTAGGCAGATAGTATGTTAGTTATATATTGTAATATCATGTGGTAAGGAGTATTCAACTAAAATTAGAGACAGTATTCACCAAAATTTTCAAAAAAGCAAACCCCTCCAAATCCAGGGGTGGACTTGACGCTTTTTTCTTCCAGGATATTTTTCTCAAGTGCTAGCGGAAGTGCTAATGAGAGACAGGCCTCCTTGCCATCTAGTGACAAATGTAATAGGTCACATGAAACCACAGAAAATGAGTCTATTTAAAAATGTCAGGCACAGCACTAAAGGAAAACTCAGTTTTGTATTTTTTCCTCTTGATCATGGCCTAATAGAGATGACTCAGAAATGATTTCTTCTGAACATGGTGATATTCATGATTGAAATAGTGTTGCTAATGATAACAATGTGTAGAATTATTACATGGAAAGTACTAATAATGCAAATCATATGGCCCTTAGTTACAGTTCCTCTGTGGATTATTTTTTCCTGGGCACATTTGATTTCTCAGGGATTAGTCTACTAAAACTCAGATTTGTACTACCATAGACAGGACTCAGGATTATTAAAATAAATTTAGAAAATTAACCAAATTTTCACATATACCAGTTTTGCCATATAATATAACAATGTAATGTAGGTGGTATTAAACCAAATAACTATTTTTAAATGTTTTTAGCATCTGATGTATGTTTGCTTAGATCTAGCTATGAGACATATGTTAAACATAAAATTATATGAGTTCTTGACAAATCAAAAGCATAACTTTTTTTTTTTGGTACCAGAGATCAAACTCAGGACCTTGAGCTTGTGAGACAGGCGACAGAACCACTGAGCTAACTCCCCAGCCCAAAGGCATAACTTTTAATACATGGTGTCAAAATTTGATGCTCATTTTGGAATCTTTAAGTATTCCATAACTTTCTGGTTATACCTTCAATAAAAGGCTAGAATGATTTTTTTCTTATTTAAAAAAATTTTAAACAATTATCATCATATCTTATCCTGTTTGTATATCTGATAATTACTGGAAATAGACTTCATTTGTAAAGATACCTTATGACATACTATAGGTCATCTCCATTGGTTTTAAGGAGCAATAAAATCAGATTTTAAAATGGCAAACAAGAAGAGCAATGTCCTTCTTTCATATAATTGTATTTTTAGAACCACAACCCAAAGTTGATGGATATAGGACAAAAAAATGAAATTGGAATAAGGGAACATTTATTTTTTGGTACTGGGGAGTGAACTCAGCACCTTGCACTTGCCAGGCAGGCGGCAGAACCACTGAGCTAAACCCCCAGCCCAAGGTAACATTTTTGACCAAAGACTTAGCATCAAACACATCATAAATGTGCCATAAAAACTATATATTCAATACATGCTATATCAGACGGTTTTTCTACCTTCTGCTGCAGTCCCCAAATCTCATTAGTTTGCAACAACAAAGCCTGGTTTCCTGCCCCATTACATGTCCTTCAGTGATTGGCTGCACCTCTACTCCACATCTTCATTATAGGACCCAGGAAAAAGGAACAACCCTGTCTGGAACAGAAAGAAAGAAAGGATGCTGATTTTGGGACTGCAAGAAGCATGGCATTATCTCACAATAGTAGAAGCCCACAGTGGACTGTCTGTTAACATTTCATTGTCCAAACAGGCCTTATTGCCAAACTTGATGTCAGTGCCATAAGAAAGATAACCTCTCATTGGAAAGGGCAGAAAGTCATTGGTAATAACTTTACTGTTAAAGAGACTCCCTGAAAACATGTCCACTCAAAGACTACATCCCTCAATTATCTCCTTCACAGGATAGTGATGACTCATCTTGGCAAATCAACCTACTCACCAAACAATTGCTGACTCATCATTCCATCACAAACACAGAATATAAGTAAACCAAAACTGAAGGACGTTCATAGCAGGACAATTTATGTTTACAAATAAGAAACAAAATAACCCCTCAGATACAGAAGAAAATCATAAATAGAAAAGCATTCATAAAAAATTTCAAAAAGAGACACTTATAGAACTAATATACAAATATAAGCACTGCTTCTACTAAAGAAAATCCTTACAGATAAACAAATATAAACCATTAGGTCATCTGATCAAGTGGAGAAAGGGGAGACAGCATAAAATACAAAACTTGTAAATAATAATGGAATAACCACAAACTACAGAGGAAATTTAAGGATTCATAAGTGATTACTCTATCCAGCTCTAAGCAAACAAATCTGAGAACCTGAATTAAAACAGTGATCTTTAGGAAAACAAGTTATTGATAGTTTCAATACTACTTAAATTTTCCAAAGCATAGAAAATTTAAAAAGAAAAACATCTAAATTCTTTTAATGAATCTAACATAATTCTAGTAACAAAAACCCCGGAAGAAAGTCACCAATTAATCTGGCTTCAGAACATCAGTATAAAAATCATTTTCAAAATGGAGTGTAATTTTATGACTTTTTATGTCTTTGAGGAGACCTCCATCATAATATCCTTCACTTCCATCTGGGTTCTAGAAGAAAGTGAGAAATGAAACTAGGGATAAAGCACACAGACACCAAAATGTCATCTTCATTTCTGATCACGAGTCTACTAGGGTACAAAGCTAGTGCGACAGTCCAAAGGGCCTACAACGTGAACTGCAGGATTAGACAGACTTACCCACAATGGCACAAGAAGTGCTCTGCTCAGGAAAAGACTTGTCCAGGTTACCCTTACATCATAGAAAGACAAAGACTTCCCACTTCCTATCGGAAGCTGGCTCCAACAGGAAGAAAACAGATGACTTAAGCATTCATAGTTTATTCCGCCAAACTTTATATATCAGGCAACTTTCCACTATTTTCCCTGGGTCAGAGTGAGGAAGGGATTGAGAGAGTCCAGGAATGTTACAGCAATTAAGGTTCTTCGCCACACAAAGAAACACTGGAAGTGGAAAATGCATTCTAGTTTGTTGGAATTCACTTGGTTTAATTATTGATCTATGGTATATAATCCTGAAAAGATAAATCCATTAGGATAATTTTGCTTCTACCCCCAGGAGGCTATTATACCAATAACTGCTTTTGGGATGTCCTTTGGTGACCAATGATGGGTCAATGATTGTCACACCCAATGGGTAAGACCATTCCTGGTAAACACAACAGGAAACCTCAAAGAAGAACAAAGACAAGATACCATGTCCCATACTCCTTGGTTTCAGGAAGTTCAATTATATCTGTACCACCTGTTTCAAGAACTGCGACCACACTCTATCTGCCCCTCAAATTCCTCAAGACAGCAACTCCTCCCTGGATCAACCCCTGGCAACCCTCTCCCCTTTAAAGCCTTTGTTCTCCCCTTGCTGAGGGCTGACTCTCCTTTTGGACTCAGCCCACTTGCACCCAACTGAAATAAACAGCCTTGTTGCTCACACAAAGCCTTCCCAGGTGGTCTCTGCTTTTTGCAGCTTCAATACAGATATTGCCCCCAGAAAGCTACAGACTGACTCAAGTGCATTATTTAATAAATCCAAGGTCATGCATTGCTCATGGCTGAAATTTTCTTCTCCATTGCTACAGTTTGGATATGGTTTGTGCCTCCAAGGTTTCATGTGCCAGAGCCTTGATCTTCAACGTGGTGATGTTAAGTTATGGAACCTTTAAGAGGTAGGAGCTAGGGCAAAGTTATTAGATCATGGGATCACTTCCCTTGGAGGAGATTCATGTAGCTCTCAAAATACCCAGGTTAGTTGGCAAGAAACTGGGTTGTCATAAAGCAAGGTCATCCCCATTCATCTGTCCTTTATACCTGCAGCCATTTCCTTATCTCCTCCTCTACCATGTTGTGATGTAGCAGGGGGAAACAGGGCTTCACCAGAGGCTGAACAGCTGAGACTCAACTCATGAACAGACAGCCTCCAAAACTGTTTGCTAAATAACCTCTTTTGTTTATAAATTACCTAACCACGAGAATTTGTTATAGCAATAGAAGATGGCCTTATACATCCATTCTGTTTTAAATCTTGTCCTTACTATACTATCTAAATCCCAGTACCCATCAGAGATTCTGCAGTGAGCTTAAATGACAGCATCAAGATACTCCAATAGTAAAGCATAAAAATATGTTGTTTCCCAGATGGTCCAGATTAGAATTAGAAGGAGACAGGCAAATCCATTTTTGAGAAATTGAATATACACTGGCTATTAGAAGATATTAAAGAGCTATTGCAAATTTTGTGAGACTTGTAAATGGCATTATTTTAAAGCCTTTATCTGTTAGAGATTCATACTAAAGAATTTAAAATAATAGGTAATTTGTCTGCAATTTGTTTTTAAATTTTCCAACAAACAAACCAAGATCATCATATGAATGCAGTGGAGATGTATAGTGCTGTACTATAGACACATGCAAAGTTTTTCAAGAACCCAGAAGCCTAAGTCAGCTTGGAACACCAAGGAGAGTAATATTTGAGTGACTTTCAGGGAAGAGGATAATATTTCAAGCAGATCAAGCAGAGGGATTTGAAAAAATACACCAAAGTAGGTGTGAAGAACTCAGAGCAATTCTGCAGTAGAAACTGCACATGACCCTAGGAAAACATTTGAGGTGAACATAACCTTTGTCTTGATTGTACAGAGTTGAAATTAGTCAATCCTTCTTCACTGGTCACGGCCTTTCAGGAAATTTTATATAGTTTGTTGAATTAACCCCCTCATGCATAACACAGTTTTGTCACTTCTTTATGTGAAAATTATTTTTCACAGCAGAGCTCTGGAATTCCCTTCAGTTCAGGCCTTCCTCACCCAATTTATACTTCAATGAACTCCTCCCATCTCTTTAGAGCACACTATCTGTGCTCATAAATAGTACCAGAATAGCTTTATGTGGTACAATCTCATTTCCCTGGCTAGACAGAGTTATCCCAAACCAGGCCTAGCACAATGCTCGAGATACTATAGGACTCATCATGCAGGGCACTCTTTAAACACAGGCAGCAGGCCAGATGTAGGCTATTGTTATGGCTTGTGCTATATCTGGATCTCCCTCCAAAGCCTCATGCACTCATAGGTGGGGCTTTTGGGAGGTGGCTGGATCATGGGTTTGCAATACTGGAATAAATGATGTATGATAAATAAATTTGTTTAGCATAGATCTGAGTATGGATAATGTGAAGACACACCCTGGGTGTTGGTAGAACCACCCAAAAGGTTTGTAGCCCGGATAAGATAAAAGGGAGAAGGTGGCTTGCTGCTTGCTATCTTCATGCCTACCCTGCCGTGGACTGTCTCTCCCCTGCAATGTACCTCTACTGTGCTGCCCTGCCTTGGAGTCAGCTGACTATAGACTGAAATCTCTACAAACCATGAGCGAAAATACATCTTTTCTTCTTTAACTTTGGGTGCTGGGTATTTGACTCAGCAATGAGAGAAGTAACTAAGATAGCTTCCAAAAGGATTACACATCTAAATGAGAGTTGATGTGCCAATTTCACCACCTGGAGGAAATTTTTAAAGAGAGAATAGAAAATAAAAGAAAGAGATGTTCTCTGTTCTTCCCCAAATGTTTTTAAAAATGGATGACTCCAGAACTAAAAGTTGTAATGCTTTAAAATACTGGAACTCAGCCTGGTGTTGTGGTGTACACCTATATTTCCAGCTACTTGGGAGGCTAAGGCAAGAGGATCAGAAGTTTGAGGTCAGCCCGGATAACTCAGCAAGACCCTGTCTCAAGGGAAAATTTCAAGAGATCTGGGGATATAACTCAGTGGTAGTGCCTCACACAGGAGAGGGCCCAGGTTCAATCCCCAGTGGGGGGGGGGATAGAATTCAGCATTTCTTTTGAACTTTGGTTTCTGTCTTCAGTTTCAATTCAGAATTCTATAAATAACCATGAATGAAAACAGGATATAAGAATGGAATTGGAACCCACTTTCTGGTCCCCCTTCTGTCTCTCTTAGCAGCTTTCTTTCAATAAATTTTTCATACTCTTAAAAAAAAGAATGGAATTGAACTTTTGTGCTAAGTATATGACTACATTTCTATGATTAAGAGCTAAGAGAGGCTGTGAAAATACAGGCAAACAAAGACTTTTAAAGGCATTTAAGAAGCAAAAAGCAAAAGAAAGCAAAAGTGTAACAGAAAGTATAAAGCTATTTTGGCAACAGCTAGTACTCTCAAGGTTGAAATCTACTTGGAAAGTATTCAATCATTTTCAAAATAGATATATTGTGCACTTTCAATTAGTTAGTATGTTAGTTTTTTAAGCTGCTATAACAAATCATCACAAATTTAGTGGCTTAAAATAATACCACTGTTCTATCTTACTGTTTTGGCTGCTAGAACTTCAAAATCAGTTTCAATGGGCTACAATCAAGGTGTTGGCAGTCTTGTGATCTTTCTGGAAACTCTTGAGGAGAGTTCATCTGTCTTACTTTTCCCAGCAATGAACTATTTATGTTCCCTGGCTGGTGGTCCCTTGTTCCACCTTCAAGCCACAGCCCATGATCTTCCAATCCTGTTCTCTGACCATCAACCCTGCTTCCACCATTCTTCTCTGGCCTGCTTCTGCCCTGTGTGTTCTGTGAGTCTGACCTTTCTCCCTCTCATGTAGACGCTTGTGATTACATTGGTCCCATCTGAATAGTCCAAGATAATATCACCATCTCTAGATCCTGAACACATGTGGATCACATGTGCAATATCCTTATTGTCACATAATGTAGCATGTGGCAGGTTCCAGAAGTTGGGACAGGTACATCTTTGGAGAACCATCATTTAATCAACCACATCTGGACAGATGGATAGTATAGAAAGATATTTTGATCTATGAACAATGCTATTCTTATTTTACTGGAGAATATAAAGTCTCCATTAAAAATAAAAAGGAATGATTTGTAAAAGTCCTGTAGCAGCATTATTAGCTCACAAAATCTTGTAGAATGGAGCAATTAGTTTCCGAGGAATCCTATAAAATGGGAACATATTGTACTCTAAGGAGGTATTCATCTGTAGCTAGTCCCAATCTCTACTTTGTTTTTAATTTGCAGAGATAGTTCAGCTACATCTCCCATATTTTTCTTATCCTCACTCTACCCTGCCTTGCCACTAAAAGCTTCTTAATGGTGTGGTTTCACTGAGGGGACTAATGGATCATAGCATGCATTAAAAAATTTGGACTTGTTTATGGTGAATCATCTTGAGAGCCTTAAAAATATTTAGTTTCTGGTATATATGCACAACATATATATGCATAAATACACAATCATAAATATGTAGTATAGTTTTTGATGACAAAGACATGTAAAGGTTGATGTTTGCCAGATTTTCTTTTATTCATTTTTTTGTAAGCCAAATGCTTCAATGAAGGCTGTGCAATGCACCAACAGATGTTTAGAAAGCACCTTCCAGTCTCACATATCAAGTCTGCTGGCTTTTAGCCCATGTATCTGTCTGGATTGGTGCATTATTTAATGCAAGGAAGAACAACTTAACTGTAATGTGGAAGTTATATATGGTGTTGTCAATTTTCAGCTCTTTTTTGGTTTTGAGACAAATCTCTCTGTGCAATTCAGGCTCACCTTGAACTCACTATGTAGCCCAGGACTGCCTTGAACTTACAGCAATACTCCTGCTCAGCCTCCTAAGTGCTGGGATGACAGGCATGCAACACCATGCCTGGCAGTTTTAAGGCATCTTCTGTTTCTCTATAGATTTTGAAATATTAAAATAGTACAATTCTGTACATTAAAAAAGAAGACATATTGATTTTAAATTTTTGCTTAAGATAAAAATTATGTGAATTTGTTTTCTTGACCTAAAATGTTTTTTAAAATAATTAATGTGGATTTCAGGGAACTTCAATGACAATTTTGTGGAGCCTACATTAAAGAAGCATATATTTAAATGTATTTAGAATTATCTCTATAATATACATTGAACAGAAATCTTAGTTGTTACACATAAAAATTCTTAATTGTTTTATCTCTATTTATTTATTTTGGTACTGAGAATTGAACTCAGGACCTTGCACTTGCCAGGTAGGTGTGGCGCCACTAAGCTAAATCCCCTGCCCTCTTTGATCTCTTTTTAATTCTTTCCCTTTTGTTCCTTTTTCATATGCTCACCAGTCTGCATATCCTAATTTAAGGGATGTCTACCTCAACAGTTTCTACTTTCCCCATAATGGAATAATAAGGAAGAGGAAAACACCTTTTATTAATAAGCACAGGTCCTTCTAATGGTTTCATAACATCCACCAGAATTACACTTTTTTTAATCACAAAGTCTCAGGTATTATCTATTTCTGTGTCTCATTCTCATTTCTATTATAAGACCTTCAGTCTTTTTTTAAAGTATCCCCACTACTCCTTCACCTCCACTAAAGGGATTCCCAACAACTATGGCAGTTCCTGTTATTTTCAATGGCCCTACATAATTGACCTTGGCCATATCACACATGTAACCTTTTTCCTCTCTTCCTCTTCAATGATGCTGCTTATGAAATTCCAGAAAGTTCCGTGCAATTTGCTACAGTTTGCTTCCTGTAAGTGCTACACATGGCTGACAGTCCTCTGAAATCCTTTCATGTCCAGGGACACTGCTGGGTTTCTCCACTCTAGGACTGGTCATTCCCCTCCCCTTCTGCTGTGTTCCTGTTGAAACCTGTCGCCTGTCACAGTGGGTCCTAAGGAGCACTGCCTTGGGGTCTCCAAATAGCTCATAGTTAGACTCCTCCTGGTTTCCTGACCCTTAGAAACTGTGTGAGGTGATAAATGTCTACTGTCTTAGGTTGCTAAGTTTTTGGTAACTTCCTAGGCAATAGAAAATGAATTAATTTCTCGCTATCACTAACTTTGCCTTTTAGTTCCCCTTACACTGACATTACATATTTATATATTTTATTTTTTTAGTGTATGTCTGTGAGAGCAATGACTTTTTTCTTTGGATTGTCTTTGTATCCCCAGCCTGGAAGAATGTTTGGAATGTAATGGGTAGTCAATAAAAAATAAGCAATGAGAGTCAAATATTTTTATGTAAAAGATAAGTGTGTCATTTAAAACCAGTATACATGGAGAACTATTCCGCCATAAAGAACAATAAAATCATGTAGTATCCATGAAAATGGGTGGAACTGGAGATCATAGTGTTTTGTGAAGTAAGGCAGCCTCCAAAAGGCAAAATATTCCATTTTTTGTTATATGTTGAAACTACAAAAAGAAAAGGATGACAGGAAAGTAGGAGGAAATGTAGTAGAGAAGAGGAAGGAATAAGGGAGAGGAGGGAGGAAAGGATAGGGGACGACGGGGTGGAACTTATCATGGTATATCACAGGCAAAGTAAACTCGCCCTTATGAGTGATTGTTGTGCACTAAGAAAAACCAGCACACAATGGCCTAATGTGGCAGCCATTTGTGCTTCTGACGGGCACTTTTGTGGGACATTCGCCTCACTCACCATGGTCTCCCTACCCTCTTGACAGAGTGGCCCTAGGACCATTAACACTTGTCATTGGTAATTGAACACCTGCTCGATGCTAGACCCAGCTGAGCCAGAAAGAAGTTTTCTGGATATTTGGAATTAAAATTAAAAGAGTGAGAAAAAGGAGTCACTGTGTGACTGTCCTTCTATGTCAACCGAGACAGGCTATGTGTCAACACATAGCAGCAAACAAAGTTGCTAACAAAGCTCACTTCTTTCAAGGTATGTGTTCAGCGCAGGGTGGTGAGGAGACGCTAAGCAGCAGCAGCGACACAAGGACGCAGGCTATTGCCACAGACACCATCTTGAATGTCATCATCACCCTGCCAAAGGAAAATGTGAAGTTTCAACAGCTCAGCTTCAAAATGACCCACCATTTTCCCACATGATTCACTGGCCAGAACTTCTTGATACCCCTTCACTTCTCTCTGTCTCCCAGCCACCCAACCATAAGGCCAGTCCAATCCTACCATGGATCTAGAAGGAAGAAAGTAGAAACTATCTGTCATGTAGCCTATGGATCAAATAATGATGAAACAGAGACCCAGGGAGAAGAGAAGGCAAGGGATGGGAGAGAATTTGGCTTCAATTCCAGAGTGTTTTTCAGATCCTGGTTCCATTTGGTACTGAGATCTGGGTACACTCCTGCTTTGGACTGGGAGAGCAAAAGCTCTGAGGGGAGTCACTTAGGCATAGATTTAAACACAGGGAGCACAAAGAGTTTTCCAGGGTCTCACAATCTCGTGCTGAAAACAGAAACATAAATATTCTAATAGAAGAATGCAAATGGTGATACAGGAGTATAAAGAAAGAAGCCGCACTGTGTGCACCTTGGGGCATTAAGGAAAGCATTTGAACCTTGCATCATGTGTTGAAGTTAATGAAAGGGAGAGCGCACAGCAACCTGGATGGAGGGAAAAGTATATGCAAAAGCAATGAATTTATTAGAAAGAGTATAAGCATTCCAGAAATAACAAAGAAGGACATAAAGAACCATTCAGGGGCTGCTTGAAATAGTTTCTCAGTTAGACAGACAGTTGTAGAGCCTGGCTCCGCCAAGTGACCTTAACCAAGTTACTTAATTTCTTTGTGACTCACTTTACACTGTGGTTAAATGGACACATACAGTGTGACCATAAGGTCTGGACAGATACTTATTGTTTTTAAAGACTGAACCTCTGGTTTATTCTCTCTGGCACAGGCTTGTTACTGGACAGAGGGTTCCATGTTCCTTGTTGTCTTGAACAAGGAATTGAACAAGACACAGAGAAAAGGCCATGGAAGTGTACATTTACTGAAGGCAGAAAAGCTGTGCACTCTACAGGGTGGGAGTGGGCTGGTGAACAGGCTCACAGCATCCCCAGAATAAGGGAAAGGGGTTTTTGGTATCCAAAATTCCTGGATTGGCTTCTCCTCCATGCAGACAAGGCACTGGAACAGTTGTCCTATCAAAAACTCACTTAGATGGGTGCCAGACTTAAACTGCACCCATGGAAAGACTCACTTGACTTCCCACCAAATATAAATGAAGAATTGAAAAGAGCACTTTTCTGATTGGTCCTGCAAACAGCACCAAATTCAAATGAAGGATTAAAAATACTGTTTTCTGATTACTTCCATGTACATTACAGTCCTCAGGAGCCTTGGAGTCACTTTTAGTCCTGTGTTCTGCATGTCCTCTGAGTTTTTATGACCTTTGACACATTTCACCCAGTCGCTTGCCCTGTTTGCCACAGCCTTAATCTCCTATCTCAGGACTAAGGAAATCTGAGACACAAATCACTTGAAGCAATACACCACAGACGCCTACGCAAGGCTTGAAAGAAATGCTACATTAGTGAACTATGTTCATGGGAATTTTCCAAATGTTAATAAGGAGGAACAACACCTTAAACATACCAT
Source organism: Heterocephalus glaber (assembly GCF_000247695.1). The sequence continues at coordinate 3,429,392 of NW_004624738.1, read as the reverse complement.
GCAATGTCATTGTGGTGTAATCAGTTGTTTAATGTATTTGCCTCTGTTTCCAGACTCTATGGTGACCTGTTGATCCTGACCTCATTTTCTATGAGGATTAAAAGTAAGTCCTGAAAAGCTCTTAACACAGAGTGGCTTTTTCTAAACTCATTAAACGTTACCTATAGTATTTAGGAGGTAGAACTGATCAAAGAGATGAAGCAATCCGGAGGTACTGGTCAACTTCGGACCACTGGCTGGGCGGTTGTGCCTGTCACGGAATCATCGAATACAAAAGGGGCAAAGCTTCTTTTCTATGTGTGGGGACAATCACTGATGATTTGTTGGTCTATTTGGCTGCTCCTCTCCCTGGCCATAACACTGTCATATTCACTACAGTGCAAGTTTGGTCAGATAAACGCTTACTAGCCACTGTGTCAGAGGTTAATCACCGAGTTTGGCCGTGGTGAGTTCAAAGCATCTCCGGAACCGATGGTCTTGGCCTCATCCTCAAGCGCAGGATACCTGAGGCTGTCAACTGAGAGTCAACTTTCCCATGCGTGTGAGGAAGGGAATGGATGCAGCGCGCGGCGGAGGCAGGGAAAACCCGGCAGAGGAGGGGAAGGTAGGAGTACAACGAAGATGACAGACAAGAAGAGGAGGATAAAATTCAAAGAAAGTGAAGGGAAAACCCCTGTCCCCTCCAGGCGTTCTCTGGGGACCCGGGTCGCTGGCCTCAGGTGGGATCACCAATCTCCCACCATCAGACCCCGCGCTCGCTCGCTTCCGGAAGTGGCGCGGCGCGATGTCGTCATGGGGCGGGACTTCCGGCCGTCGGATCACGACTTCCGGTTTGCGGGGCGCTCGGCGGCTCGGGACGGCGGGAGTCGACCTCCGTGCGGGCGAACAGGTGAGGGGCTGCGCCGTCGGGGTGACTGCCGAGGAAGGACGGGGTCAGCTCGCAGGGCCCGCGTCTTCACGGCCCCTCGCGGATACCAGCCCCTTCCAGACGGCCCGCAGTGCTGAAGTAACGGTGCCTCCTCGGCTCGGCTCGGCGCCGCTGGTCTCGGGAACTGCAGGTGCTGCCGGCCGCATCTGGGCCCCGACCAGGCGCCCGCGGCAGTGTCCCCGGAAGTCTGGGCGCGGCCGGACGCGGCGTTCGGAGTTCCGTGGATTCGTTTCCTCTGCAAGTCCCGCAGTTACTGGACTCCTGCTTGTGACTCTGGCCAAACACCGGGAGAGTTTATATTCCGCCGTGCGAGGTCTCACCCTTTGAGTTCCTTTTTGGTTTTTTTCTGAGGCAGGGTCTTGGTATGCAAGTTCACGCTGACCTTGAACTTTGTGTAGCCCAGGCTGGCTCGAACTCGCAGCGATCCTCCTGCCTCAGCCTCCCAAGTGCAGGGATCACAGGCATCCGCCACCATATCTGCACCCTTTTAGTTTTGAGAACACAACTCTTGGGAAAAGAGTTGTAACAAAAGAGACCCAGAAAATTTAGGAGAATCTCCAATCTTTATTCACAAAGATTTGTTTAAAAGGAAAACACAAAACAAGTACAAGTGTCTGATGTCACTATTGTTGGGTGTTTTCTCATTTTTCCACCTCACCTGAAAGGCCTCAAGGCCTTCTGTGTCCAGTTCTCCTGGCCAAGGCAACAAGCAGAAATGGTTCTAAAATTTCACATTTTAACATTTTGTATTTTTGCCTTCAGACTGAGTAGTTTTATTTTTTTCTGGTTAAAAGATTGATCTCCTTTCAGCTGTTTTCACTTGGAGTGTTGCTACAATATATTTAGGATTAAGTAATTCAGAGTCTTTAAGTGCACTTCAGGCAAAAGGAAATCAACATACTCTTTTTAAAGAGTGTTTAATACACAATAGACAACTTTGTGTAACTTGTGAAATGCTTGGCTTTGATGTCCTGAGGCTAAAAGCTGCGTCCTGGCACATTAAATACTTTTTTTTTTTTTGGTTTGGAAGTGCATTAAAATGTGATGCAATAATTGATTCCTTAAAGGCAGCAAAGGAGTTAAGGGTAAAGTTGTATTTTTCAAGTAAATTAATTTAGCAAGTTCATCATGATTGTAATGTGTGCTCTATTTTTTCTATTTCCTCAGCAGTAGTGATGAACTTTATATTCATCATGTATGTGAGCTTGATTTTCTCACCCAGTTCCACAGGCTGAGAAGAATCTCATGGGTTAGTTTGCATTCATAAAGCAGCATTAGGTGAAATGTAAAACTTGTAAAGAATTCTAAAAGTTAGGAAATTGTTGGTCTGTCAATTTACGCAGTAGAAGCTTAGAAGATTGTACATAATCTCAGTGTAACATACATCACACATGTACTTGGAATTTCTCCAACGTTATGCAATTTTTAAAGTTCAATTCTAATAAAATTTCTAAGTACTGTAATAGGTGAAGGGGAAATAATGGAATAGGAATCTGAAGACTATAGAATTGGGTTTTTTTCCATTTAAAGTCTATGACTTTGAACAAAGAGTGTAGAAAAACTTTGATCTTCAGTTTCATACTCTGTTCATTGTACTGCCTGCTTTCCTTGTTAAGGTCGGATGAGAATGTACTTTGCAAATGAAAAAAATGATCAAAAGAAGGTTTTGTTGCCAATGGTGACATCATCAAGGTACAGAAAACAGTTGTTTCCTCTGACATGTTGCTCTGGAGTAAGATGGGGTGGGTACAGATCATGGAGACTGGGAAAGACTGTTTAGGCGTCTACTGTACATGCTCACTTGCAGCTGCCTGTTTTGAAATTCACATGGTGCTGTATGGTATGATGACACATTTTTCCTCTTAGCACTTATACAAGTTGCAGTTAAATAAATGCATGTATAATTAGAGTTTTTGTTCATAAAAAAACTTTATTTTTGAAATTACTGTAGATTTATAGAAAGTTGAAAAAAAACCTACATGAAAGTCTCAGAGCACCTTTCAGCCAGCTTCCCCCAGTAGTAACGTCTTGACTAACTAGTACAGTATTAAAACCAGGGAAATACACTTATACAATCCAGAGATTATTGCGGTTTCAGTTTTACAAGCAGTCACCTGTGCGTGTACACAGGTTTGTGCAGCTCTGTCATATGCATAGCTTCTAGTACTCCAGTGTAGTCAAGATCCAGACGGTCCCATCGCCGTAAGACTTTATCGTGCTGCTTCTTTAGTGTCACGACTGTCTTGTCCCACCCCAGTGTCTGACTCGGGAAACATCCATCTGTCTGTCGCTATCATTCTGTCATTTCAAGAAAACTATGTGAGCCTAGGAAGGGCAGCTAAGCAACTTAGACAATGTCTGCAAAAATGGGCTCAGGTTACAGCTCAATACAAAGGCCCTAGGTTCCATCCTTAGTGTTGAAAAAAAAAAGCTGTATAAATAGAATCAAACAGTATGTAACTTTTTACATATTTTTTCCTTTTGTCACTCAATTCCTTTGAGATCCATCCAAGTTGTGTGTACTAGTCATCGATCATTTGTTCCTTTTTTCATTGCTGAGTGGTATTCCATAGAATGGGTACCCTGTGCTTGTTGAACCACTCAATGAAAGAGTTAAGTTGTGTTTGATTTGGGGCTATGTTGAATAGAGCTGCCATGAACCTTCCTATGAAAGTTTTTGAGTGAACCAAGATTTTATTTCTGTAGATTAAATTTGTTATATAGTGTGTGTTTACTCAATTGACAGGACTTTTTGTTTGTTTGTTTTTTGAGACAAGGTCTTGCTATGTAGTCCAGGCTGCCCTTGAACTCATGGCAATCCTACCTCAGCCTGCTGAGTGCCAGAATTTTACACATGTCAGCATGCCCAGCTGACAGGACCTCTTTTTTTTTATTGGTACATTTAATTTTTATTTTATTGGTACAGTATAATTACATTCATCATTGGAAATTTGCACCTTTACATAATCTCTCTTGGTTCTTATTTTTCCCCTTCCCCTGCCCTCCCTTCAACCCCTCCATCCCTCCCTATCTACAAAGACTTTGTTTCCATTTTTTCATTTTCTCATATTCCATTCCCTTTTTTCCTTTCCCCTACCCCTCCCACTTCCCCTTCCCCTTTGCCCCTTCTCTTCCTATTTTACATTATCTATTATACCTTTTAGTCCTTATTTACACTTTCAGTTTCTCACACTAGAGAAACTTTGGTATTTACACGTGTGTCCTATTTATTTCACTTAAGAGTATGGCCTCAATGTGCATCCATTTAGCTATAAATGCTTCTCATTTTGGGTGGCTGAGTAGTACTCCATTTTACCCAAAAAACCACATTTTCAGTCTCCAGTTGATGGGCATTTGGGCTGCTTCCAGGTTGTAGCTATTACAAACTGTGCTGCTGTGAACATGGGTGCACATATATCACTGCATTATGTTTATTTTAATTCTTTGGGGAAGATACCTAGCAAGGGAATAGCTGGGTCAAATGGGACTTCCAGTCCTAGTTCTTTGAGGTATCTCCACACTGATTTCCACAGTGGTTGCACCAGTCTACACTCCCACCAGCAGTGGAGCAGGGTTCCTCTTTCCCCACAGCCCCAGCTAGCATTTGTTATTGGTAGATTTCATGATAGCAGCCATTCTTTCTGGAGTGAAGTGGAATCTCAGCGTTGTTTTCATTTGCATCTCTCGAATGACCAGTGATGTTGAACATTTTTTCATGTATTTATTTGCTGTTTCTACTTCTTTGTGTGAGAAATGTCTGTTCATTTCAGATGCCCATTTTTGGATTGGGTCTTTAAATTTGGGAGGTCTGATTTTTTTAAGTTCTTTATGGATTCTAGATAGTAGACCTTTGTCTGAGGAAGAGCAGGTGAAGATTTTTTCCCACATTGTGGGTTGTCTCTTCACACTGCTGGTGGTTTCTCTTGCTGTGCAGAAGCTTTTTAATAAGAAGACATCCCACTTGTTGATTGTTTTTGCTAGTTCACAGGCAACTTGTCTTCAAGAGTTCTACCTAAACTCTCTTCCAGCCAATTCAGCATTTCTATTTTAATATTTAGATCTTTAATCCATTTCGATTTTAGTTTAGTGCATGGCAAGAGATGACAGGACTTCAGTTTGTTGATATGGTGAATTATATTGATTGGTTTCTATTGCTGAAAATACCTAGAATACATTTCACTTAATTGTGGCATATGATTCTTTTTATACATTGCTGGATTCTGTTTAGAAGTATTTTGCTAAGGTATAGATAGCTATGAGAAGTGTATAGTTTTTTTCACTGTCTGTCTGATTTTGGTATCAACAGTATTCTACAGGGTCGTTAGTGATAATCCCTACTTCATTTTTGATATTAGTAATTTGTGTCTGCTCTCATCTTTTTGGGGGGGCATGGTAGTCAGGTTTATTGATACAAAGAGCCAGGTTTTTGTTTCATTGATTTTTCTCTATTTTTCTATTTTCAGTTTCACTGGCTTTTACTCTTATTTTCTTTCTTCTGCTTGCTTTATTTCGCGCTTTTTTTTTTTCTAATTCTGTGTTATCAGTCAACCTTTCCTCATTTCTAACATAAGCAGCTAGTGGTGTAATTTCCTTCTTCACATTGCATTAGTTGCACCCCATACATTTTGGTATCTTTTATTTTCATTTTCATTCACATAAGTTCCATGCACTTCTCAAATTTACTTCGAAACTTCCTTTTTGGCCCAGAAAATGTGTAGGAATGTGTTCTTTGGTTTCCAAGAATTTGGAAATTATTTTTCTGTTACTGGTTTCTTGTTTCGTTCCACAATTATCAGAACACATTGAGTTGTACGCTTTTAATTCTTAATTCATTTGTTTTTTGATTGAGGGTGTGATGTAGGTTAACAAGTATTCCATGGAAGCTTAAAATGCATCTGTGTTCTGCTTTAGTTGGACACAGTGTTCTTTACATGTCAATTATACCCTGCTAGCTGACAATACTGTTCTATTCTTTCATAATTTGTTGGTTATGCGTCTAGTAGTTCTTTTTGTTGCCAAGAGTTCCAGCTGTAATTATTCATTTTTGTTTGACCTTTTAGTTCTTTTGGTTTTAGTTTCATGTATTTTGAGTCTCTGTTATTTGATGCATATACATTTAGTGTATTTTCTTAGTAACTAATCCTTTTGTTGCTATAAAGTATCCCTCTTTGTTCAGTAATTATCTTTATTCTGTTCACTTTATCTGATAGTAACATAGCCATCCTTACTTTTAAAAAATAGTGTTATTGGGCTGGGGATTTAGCTCAGTGGTTCCATCGCCTGCCTCGCAAGCACAAGGTCCCAAGTTCAATCCCCGGTACCAAGAAAAAAAACATAAATAGTGTTATCAGGCCAGGAATTTAGCACAGTGGTTCCAGCGCCTGCCTCGCAAGCGCAGGGTCCCGAGTTTGATCCCCGGTACCCCTCCCCGGGGGTACAAATAGTGTTAGCATGACATTTCCATCCCTGTATTTTAGCCAACCAATATCATCATGTTTGAAGTGAATTTTTTGTAGATAGTATGTAGTTTAATCTTTCATATTTGATCTATTCTGCCAATCTTTTTTGACCAGTATATTTAGATCACTTCTGTTTAATATTGATAAATTAGGGTTTATATTCACCGTTTTATTCTATTTCCTCCATTTTTGTTTCTCTTTTCTTGCCTTCCTGTAGGTTATATGAATATTTTTTACCAAATTTGAAAATTTTGCAGCCATTATTTCTTTAAATATCCTTTTAAGTCCATTACCTTTTCTTCTTCCTTGGGAAGTCTGATTGGATGTGTGTTAGATCATTTGTTATCTTCCAAGTCCCTCACATGCTATTTTCTAGTCTGTTTTCCAGTGTGCAAATTGAGTAAAACTCTTTTGATATGCCTTCAAGTTCACTTATCCTACCTTGTCATTTCCACTCTACTGTTGAGCCCAACCAGCAAAGGGCTCAAAATAAAAACTTTATTTTAATTATTTTACTAATAAAATGTTTTATTTAACTTATTATTTTTTCAGTCTGACTCTTGCCCTCATTTCTTGGTTAGATTTTTCTGACAGGTTTCAAATTCTAGTACAGCCTTGTGTTTTTCTGGGGTTTTTCCCAGTCTTGTTAAAAGAACTACTGTAATCACATCCTTTCCCCTTTTAAAAACTGTCATATAGGGCTGGGGATTTAGCTCAGTGGTGCTACCGCCTACCTTGCAAGCACAAGGTCCTGAGTTCGATCCCCGGTACCAAAAAAACCCCCAAACCATCATATATCCTATACCTTTAACATTTTCCTAAACTCCAGCCATAGCCTCTATATACAAGTATATCCAGCAAATTAGTCTCCTCTCTGACTAAAAGTTTCGTTACAGTTTCCATGTTAATATTCTTTGGCTCTTCTAGAAAGCCCTTATGTGTTGTGGCCATCTGATAGTCTCCTGTGAAGTGCCTGTTCAGATATTTTGCCTATTTTTCTATTGGGTTCTTCCTCACTGATTTGCAGAAGTACTTTGTATATTCTAGAAATGTGCCTGTTGGATACAATCTATATATAGATAGACATTATATATAATATATAAAGACAGATATTATATAGCTATATCTTAGATTATATGGAAAAATTAGAGTGAGAAGGTAAGTCCCAGAGTGGAAGAACTGCTCCCCACACACAAATGTATTCTGGATATGAGCCTGCTGGGAAATAGACATGTGTATTCGTGTGTGTGTGTGTGTGTGTGTGTGTGTGTGTGTGTATTTGGATTTGTTTCTGGATTATCTGTTCTTTTCTGTTATTTTGTCTGTTTGTCTTTGTGCTTATTAATTTGTATAATTTGAGTAAGTCTGTATAGAAAATAAAATCCTCCAGCTTTGTGGTGTTTCTTCAGCATTGTCTTGGCTAAGTTTTGACTCTGCACTTCCATATACACTTTTAAATTAGCTTTCAGATTTCCATGAATAAAGGGGAAAACTTGTCAAATTTGATTGAAATTTCACAGAATTTAGAATAAATTTGTAGTTTATATTGGTGTTTCAGTTCATGAATATAGTTTGTCCTCTCATTACTTAATTTCTTCCAGTAATATCTAGCAAACTACATGGCTTTCTGTGTAGAAGTCTGACAAATCATTTGTTAGATCTGTGTCTAAGTTTTTTATTTTTTTACTTTTGGAGCTGTAATAAGTTATCTTTATAAAATTTTCATTTTCCTATTGCTTGTTGCTAGTATATAGAAATATATTTGATTTTTAAATATATTAACCATTTAGCTAGTGACCATTTTGCATTCCCACTTATTAATTCAAATAGTATATATGTGGGTTCTTTTGGATTTTCTATCTGTGTCTTCATGTTGTTTGTGAATAATGACACTTTCTTCATAGCCAGTCCACATACATTTATTTCTTTTTTGTATCTTGTGGTACTGGGTTAGTACTTCATGGGGAGTGTAAGTAAATACAGGGGCTCATAGCAGATGCCTATATCTTGACCCCCAGACTCAGACAGGCTTTCCTCATTTTACCCTTAAACTTTTTGCTGTAGATATATGTATAGATAGAGATGATAAGAAAAGTGTATACCATACATTTCATGAAAGATACCAGTTTCTTCTTTTGAGTTTTTTCATGAATGTCAGACTTTATACATTTTCTAAATTAATTGAAGTGATTATATGAATTTTTACTTTTATTCTGTTAATGCGGTCAATTAAATTGATTCAGTTTTTAATATTTAAATAACCTTTTATTTCTGACATACACAATTTGATTGTTGTGTACTTTTATATATTACTAGATTTGATCTGCTAATATTCTAACTAGAGTTTTTGAATCTCTGTTCATGTTATACTTGTCAGGGGTTAATAAAAAGGTTCACTGGTTTCATAAAATGAGTTGGGAAACAGTCCGTCCCTCTTTTTCCCTTCACTGGACAACGCTGTGTATGACTTGTATTGTTTCTTAAATGTTGAGTCTTTCATCTGGATAAATTCCAAGTTTTAATAGATACAGGTCTTCTAAGAATCTTACCATTTTTGTAACTTTTTCTTAGAACTTTCCCATGTCAAATGTATTGGCATAAGGTTGTTCATACTGTTCTTTTATTGTCTCTTGTGCCTGTAGAATCTGGAGAGATACCATTTTTTTCACTTTTTACTTTGGTTATTCAGATCTTCTCTTTTTTCTTGATGAACCTTTACAGGGAGCTACTTATTTGTAGTTCTTTCTATAAAGCAAACTTTGGAGTTTGTTCATCCTCTCTAATATAAACTTGCCCCATCTGATAAATTTTTTATTCTTTTTTCTATTTTCTTAACTCAGATGTTTAGTTCCTTGATTTTCATCTTTTTTTCTAATATATACATCACAAGACCAAATTTTCCTGCCTTCATTCTCTTATTTCCATATTTTATGATATACCATATTTTTTATTCTCTATTGTTTGCTTTTATATTTTCTACTTCCTCTTTTATAAACTTGTTACAGATTCTTACACAGATTTTTCAGTGGCTACTCATTTTGTTTCCCCCAATACTGGGGACTGCAACCAGGGTCTTCACACTGAGCTAAATCCCAAACCCTTTTAAAATTTTTATTTATTTATTTATTTATTTTGTGTGTGTGTGTGGTGGTACCGGGAATCGAACTTGGGACCTTGCACTTTTGAGGCAGGCAGCGACACCACTGAGATAAATCCCTGGCCCTTTAAATTTTTATTTTGAGACAGGGTCTCACTGTGTTGCCTATGCTGGGCTTGAACATGCGATGTTCCTGCCTAAACCTCCTTGATTGCTGGCTTTACAGCTGAGCATATTAAAAATAGTTTCTCTGGCTTTTCTGATTGTTCTTAGTGGAAGATTATTTGAAAGCAAGCTAATCTCTTAAAACATATTCAAACTTAATTTTAATATATGTTTTAAACTAAGAAAAATCCTCTAATTCAAAGTAACTTCCAGAATACCTGCTACTTATGTGCTAAACATTTAATATATGTAGATAACTAGCATGTTCAAAAAAAAGCTTGAAATAGAGTTTCTGTTGGCTTTTTTGGTATATATACATATTTGTGTTTTGATATGTTACAGATATTGTATCTCTGCCACAAGCCATTACAATTTAATCTGTACTTGTTGGATTGCCAGATATTTGATAAAAAGCTGTGATACCTGTGCCCAGGAATAACAGTAATTAATTGCCTTTCAAGGCTCAGAACCATAAAAAGAGTTGCTCTACTGTGTCATGATATGACAGATAACACAATCCACAAAGTTATTTACTTTATACATGTGATAATACGGACTATTATTAGGTATTGTTCATCTTCATTTTTGAAAGAAAAGTATCTTACCACTTATTCAAGTTTAATGTAATTTAATTGAAGTCTTGACATTGCAAAACAAGCTTTTAAAACTTTTATCATCAACTGTTCCTACATGGATAAAGCAGAATTCTTACTGAGTAGATGCAATAAAATACAGACATTGTTTGGATGCTGAAACTGAATGAGATATAGTTATAACTCCACTTCAGATATTTTTATTCATTAGTTCATCCTTATTCTCATTGGCTGACTGTATTATAAAGACTTTATAATACATACAAATTTATATTATAAACATAAATAACAAATATAGATTTGAATCTCTAAGATGTATTCTGATGAAATGCTGGCTTACTCCCTTAAATATTGTTGAGATTTGATGGCTTTAACTGGAAAATATTACCTAAAATTAGAAAAGTAAATGAATTTGAATGAACACCTGTATTTAGGAAAACAGTCTTGCCTGAATTGCACAAATGAATGTACACTTGCTGTTTATCTGGCCTAGATCTTGACACATAAAACTCATTTCATTCAGTGTCACTTATAGCCTGAGGCCAAAGGTGGAGCTGTCACTCTTCAAATATATAATTGCGCCACACTGTCCTTTGTGCTGTGATACTGAACACTCGCTTGCAGTGCTGATTTGCCTTGGATTCTGAGGTAACGAAGGTTAGATTCTCACACTGAGTGTTTTCCTTCACTTCCTTTATTTGGATATGTGGGGTCAGAAACATGCTTAGAGGAGAATGAAAGCTGCTTTAGGAATAACCATATGTTTCTCAGTGTATTTTATTTGAGATGTTTTAGAACTGTGTTTACTTTTCAGTTTTTATAGACTGTGCTTGAGTTCCATATCTACTTGAATTTGCATTCATTTTTGTGGCTAATCAAAACTCCCAAGATGACATTTACTTGAAGTTCAGTATTTGTGAGTTGAGTGTATTTAATAACTTTGAATTCTTCTCTGTTGGAAGTGTTGAGCATGCCCAGCATCTTCAAAGTAAGCATTCTAAGTCTATTATATATACAACTTTGTCTGATACTGTTTCTAACATACTATAAATGTCTGAAGACCTTTATAAATATACTGTGTGATAGTTTTGGAGACCAGAGGCTTTAGTGAGATTTATTAGTGGACTAAAAATCCATCAAGTGGTGATAACTTATTAGTCAATATATTTTTGAGTCACGAGTGGTTGGTACTTTTTAAGTGAGAATTTTTCATTTCTCTTAGGATTAAGCGTGGAGGTTAAAATATATTTCTTTTTCCTCCCTAATTACATTAAAATGACAGTAAAAGTAATAAAGGCATAAACACAGAGAAGCAACAGAAAATGAGACTAGAGAAATGATATCTTAGAAATGTTAGAAATCAAATGGATAAACTACAACTTAGAGCACCAATCTTGGTAGAACATAATATTTTATCATAATATTAACTACAATTTAATTATTCCTTAATATGGAGTCATGTAATTTTTAGTATGAATATGTTTTATCATAATTTATTCAACTATTTCTCCATTAATGATGATTTAGGTTCTTTAGTTTTTCAAGTGTTATAAATAGCATTCTGTGTATTAGTCTTACAAAACTATATTGGATTTTTAATCAGTTCCTCAAAAACTAATCAGATCAAAGTGTATGCCTTTTATGGATATTGACCCATGCTGCAGGATTGCTTCCCAAAGGCTGTCATCACTGTCAGCATCGAGGTGAGGAGTTTCCCATTTCACTGCATCCTAACCACCATTGCATTTACCTTAAGATGTTCACTCTGGGGGAAAAACAGGTGGTGCTTGCTTTAAATTTCTTGACAGCATGATATGAGTAACAGGTTTTACCAGGAGTAAATGAGCTGGCTTCCTTTACTACTGCTGACTTAAGATGAAGACAGATGCCGGAGATTTAGCTCAGTGGTTCCTGCACCTGCCGTATAAGCACAAGGGCCTGAGTTTGATCCTTGGTACCAAGAAAAAAAATAATAATACAAAATGAAAAAAAAAAGATAAAGACAGGTGCTTTATCTTCACTTGATATGCTCAAGGAAGGATTTATGAAGCAAGTAGAATTTAGCTGGGTCTAAAGTTGGAAAGATTTGTAGAAAAAATTTTGCATAGACACGAGGGTATGTCATTCTGGATCAAATCAGAAGATGAAAACCATACAATAATTTAAGTGATTCATATAAAGTGTAATTAAGGTATAATAGGAAAAAAGCTATAAAGTTACTATATAAGGAAAGCTCTAAAATGTACCCTAGGGCTGAGGGAAAGTACCTAGTGAAGGATAAAATTGAAATGAGAGCTCAACTTCTTTGAAGGCGCGATTGCAGCCCAGTACATGGCAGAAATAGGTGCTGAGGTACTTAAGATAAAACTGATGCACAATCACTGTGGCCAGACTGGTAAGAGTGTGCAGAGGGACTCAGGTTGCTGCTTCAGGTCCTAGCCTGGTGTGTCTGTTAGGCTGCCTTGGGATGCAGGTGAGCTGAAGCTGGTAGTTGAGTACAAAGGGAGCTGGAGTGCCACACTCAGTACTGCTGGAACAGCAAGTTAGAGAGGAGCCTCCCCATGCAGGCAACCTAGAACCTTAGGAAGGGCAGTTCAGGCTGCTGAGTGGGACAGAGGTCAGGTGCCCAGCTAGCAAGGCTTCTGGCGTGTGGATGAGAGCTGAGGGGAGAGAATGGGGAGAAACCACCTGGTTTGGGACTTTGGGCTATCGTGCTCTGCAGCCTGAGTAGAGAGCTGAAGAAAGAAAGCACGCAGATAGATGGCTGTGCCTTGGAGGGACCTAGGACCAGAGCAGTGCCCTTGGCATTATTGGCATTTCGGGGCAGATACTTATTTGTTGTTGGGGGGATGTTCTGTGTACGGTAGGATGTTTAGCAACATCCTTTATCGCTAATCATTCTGTGCCAGTACTTCTTCCAGTTGTAATAATGAGAGATACCTGCAGGTATTACTAGTATAGTCTGGCAGCAAAATCACCTCTACTTTACAAACTGCTAGGGTAGAGAAATTTCACAGCCTAAACATCAGAGGGGAAAAAAGTACAGGCTCTGCAGAAACCTTCAGAGAAAGCTCTTTCCTGCTGTAGCGTCTTCCTAGCCTACTCTAGTAATACCGTGTCTGCTGACAAAAAAAAGAAATAAAAGTTTTAAAGCCCCATATTCAGGTTCTAAAACAATCAAGGCAGTGAGAGAAAAATTTGATGCAGAGAGGTAATCGATTGATAACTGACAAAATGAGAAAGCACTGTGGGAGTGCCTGAGGAAATATAAGCCAAGTTACAAGTAAGAGCATGAGGGCACTAAGGAGATGTAAGAAAGAGGGCCAGGTTGGTGTAAAGTGATTTAGGAGGATATGTAAGAGTTTTGATTCAGGTTGGAGGGCTTTGAACGTATAGATGATAGTTGAACAGAAACTTAGACTGTTGAAGGCTTTAGACCTAATGCTACTGATAGACATAAGGACAGACTCAGACAAAGGATGTATGTAAGTAATTTGGGTATAGATTTTTGCATATCTATTATTCATTCAATTGTTCATGTTGTTATCTCCTGTTTAGTTTTTCTTTCCACCTACCCATTCCAAAATTTATTAATGTAGTATTTTAATATATAAAAAATGCTTATAGAATTTGGGGCTAGAGAGGATTAATAGAAATGAGAAATCATAAAGGAGTTTCTTTCTCTGTCTCTGTCTCTGTCTCTCCTGGGGACAATGAAAGGACAAGCCAAAACTTTACACTTTTCCACCAGCTTTCACCAGGTAAAGGTAAGGAGGAGACCTGGTCTCAGTGGTGAAGCACAGAGCTTTGAGAGAATTCTACCAAAGGGAAATGAAGGTTTTTCATGGTTATTACGGTGTATGTATAGATGTCCCCGAAGAGTCTCATGCACTCACAAGTGAGGGAAGGTGATTTAGATTATGGGGATATTATAGCTGATTTTCTATTAGGTGGTGGGTCTGATTGGATGAGGCAGGTCACTAGGGTGTGATCTAGGAGGGTATATCTCCCTGGCTCTTCCCTTCATTCACCCTGCTTCCTGGCCACCATGAGATGAGCAGCTTTCCTTTGCTCTTCCACCATGCTGCCAACCACACAAGTTCTGAAACTCACAAAACATAAGCTAAAATAAACCTATCCCCCTTAAAGTTGCTTTTGTGGGTATTTTGTCCCAGCATCAAGAAAATGACTAAGGTAGATTTGGGTGTCAGAGAAACAGGGTCATTGCTGTGACTGTTACCTAACCATGTGGTTCAAAGCATTTGGAACCAGTTCACAGGGAGTTAGGAAAGGTTTTGTGACACCAGCTAGGGAAGCTGTAGAATGCTATAAGCTGAGCTTGATGGAAGATTCTAGTTAGAGCTCAGAAGACCAGAATGTCAATAGAAATGCAGATGGTAAAAGCCAGGTTCAGGAGGGGTCAATTGCAAACAAGGACTCCAGTGGCAGTTGGACTCCAGGCCATGTCTTATGCTCTGGCAGAAAATTTGTCTGCATTTTGCTTGTGTCCTGAGACTTTATGGGAGCCTAAGGGTGGTGGGTGGTGGGCTAATTAATCTGTCAGGCAATCAAAAAATCAAATCAAAGCAGCCCATTATTCAGGCTGTGGCATGGGTATTGTTGGGCCAGGTTTATGCTGAAAATCAAGAGTAGATGACAAAGCTGAATGATTTAAAAGTTTTAAGTTTGGCCAGAAAGGAAGCCCTGGTAAAGTTGGGGCCTGCAAAATTGGAGCCAGAGGAGAGTTTAGTTGCTGAAAAAGGTAGCATTAAAAATAGGCCAAGTACTTTGGATCGGGACCATAGGAAATATTGCTTCAGGACATAAGAACCAGCAAGGTTCTACCCTTTGCAGGCTCAAAATTGTAAAAATAAGACTTTGCTTTAAGAAAACCCCTAGGGCACCCTGCTGGAGTAGGGTTGCCTAGGGAATTGTTTTTCAGGATTCAGTTCATAGTGCTCAGCCATCCAGGCACTCAGAAACCTCTGCAGCCACCATTCAAAGGGGCCTGGCTACTGCTTGAGCTGGTGGCAGATTTTGGCATTATTCACATAGTGCTGGTTTTATAGGCATACAGAATGCAGGAGTTGTGGGGTCAGAGAGACTTCCACTCAGATTTCAGAAGGCCTGGGTGGCCAGGCAGTGTGCCTCTGAGAAGGCTATGCATGAAGCTGTGAGAATGAAGCCAAAAGTGCAGTGGAGACCCAGGAAGTTGGAGAAGCCAGGAACATGGGAAGTTCAGGTAGTGAGAGGAGCTGCTTCAAAAGAGAAGCCCTATGGAGTGCAACCCACAATGTTGTAAGGGCAGAGCTGCCTGAGCCATTTGGAGCTCACGTCTCAGCACAACTTGGCCCAGGCACTGGACATGGAGTTACAGGATATGATGTTTGCCCTGGTGGATTTCAGTCTTGCTTTGGTCCCATTTCCTTACATCCCCCTATTTCTCCATTTTGGAATGGAAATGTTTACCCTTTGCTATTGTATGTTGGGAATGTTTAACTTTCTTTTTGATTGTTATAGAGGCTAAAGCTGAGAGTTTGCTTTGAGTCTCAGAGGAGACTTCAGACTTGGACTTTTCAGCAGTGCTGAAGCTTTTAAGACTTTGGCTACTTTTAGACATGGACTAAACGTGTTTTGTGTAAAGAGATGCATATGGGCCTTTGTGGGGGCCACGTCCCCCAAAAGCCTTGTGTGGGAAGGTGATTGGATTATGGGGGCATCATAGCTGGCTGTATATCAGGAGGGGGGTCTGTTTGGATCAGGCACATCACCAGATGTATGACCTGGAAGGGTTCATCTCCCTCCTCGTTCCTCCCTTGGCTCTCTGCTTCCTGGCCACCATGAGGTGAGCAGCTTTCCTCTGCCCAGGCCCTTCCAACATGCACTGATTGTGCAAGGACTAAAAAGCCAAAATAGACCTGTCCTCCTTTAAGCTGCAGGTACTTTATCCCAGCAATGAGGTAAATGGCTAAGACAATGATCATTGTCAATTTAGCCTGGAGAAGGGAGCTATGGGAAAAAGGCTAATACGATTTTGATTCAAACTCCTCTATGTTCTTTTATTTTCCAGAGCTGTGGCTCTGTTTCTAAGTAATACCCTTGTGATTTGTTTTGTCTTTCAATCCTATAATCCAGAACAGTTGAATAGTCTTATATCTTCTATATGTCCTGTGACATTTCCTTTTAGGAATTTTGAAATTTACCTTTTTTATTCTTCAATATTGTTTTTGATTCAAGGTTTTACATTTAATGACTCTTCATGTTGCTTTTCTCCCTTTAGAAATGGACTCAAAAATTGAGGAAGAAATTATTGTTCATGAGGAATTCTTGCAGTGTGGTGGAGTTGAAACACAGGTTGTAAAGTGTGGCCCCTGGACTGACCTTGTTAATGATCAAAATGTCAACAGGCCTAAGATGCTTATTTTCATCATTACTGGTAAGTATAAAAGTCTAGATGAGGAGACTATACAGACACTCTTTAACTGTTTCTGATTTTAAGATTATTCAACCCAAGGCTAGGGATTTAGCTCAGTGGTTCTACCACCTGCCCTGCAAGCTCAAGGCCCCGAGTTCAATCCCCAGTACCAAAAAATAAATAAATAAATAAATAAGATTGCTCAACCCATTGATAACAAGCACCTTTAAAACTTTTGTGCTTTTTGGTTTCCTTCTGTGATATATTATGTGATATATTATGTGATTATATTGTATGGGGTATCACAATTGGAATATAACCTATATAGTTTTATAATTTGCTTTCTAAATTTTTCTTTATATTTAAAACTGTATCGATATTTTTAACAATTTTTTAAAATGGTTTTCCGCCCCATTTTAAGATGATTATGTGATTATTATAGAATGTTAATTCTGGAAATTGCAGCTGAGTCACTTGTGGCTTTCATTAGATCATTGTCAGTAAAATGACAGAGGTAAATGTTTGACTGCATGTATTTGAAGTCCCTCTTACATTGTGAATTTGAATGTACATGTTTATAATCTTTTTAAGGCTCTTATTCGATGAACTCCCAGTTGAAACCTCTGCTGATTTTTCAGTTGTGTTATCAGTGGTTTTCTTTATTGGTTTGCAGTCATTGCGTTCTGTGTATCACACATGACAGGAATCTTTTCCAGTGTCTTTTGATTTTATTTACAGCATTCAGTTGCATAGAATGTTTCATTGTTTTGAAGCAGATGACACTTACTAGTCTCTTCCTTCAGAACTTCTGGGTTTTATGACATTCTTAGAAAAACCTTCCCTACTCTAAGATGATAAAATAATTCTGCCATGTCTTGTGTTTTTTCAGTTTTATTAGCAATCTTTATGTCTGATGAATCTAGAGTTCAAGGGTAGAAATTAAAACATCTAGCTTTTTCCCCCTTTCTTTAGATGGCTGACTAATTGGTCCATATCATTTACTAGCTAATTGGTCTTTCCTTACTGGTTTGCATGCCAGCTTTATCACAGCATAGATTGTCCTATGACTTGGAGTCTGTTTCTGTCTTCTCTGCCTCATCATATGCTTTTCACAGCTGTGGCTTTATGGTACCTTTATGTCTTTTAGAAGTCCTTGGTCTCTTTTATTCTTCCCCAAAGTACGTTTTGGCTTCTCTTCTTTCTTCATCAAAGTCTTATTTTTGTTTTGTATTGGTTTGTTTTTTGTTTTGGAGAGGATCTTCTTGGCTTCATTAGAAGAAAAAAATATATATGGTCTTTAAAATCAGCTTCTCTGGTTGCAGCAAATATCCTCAGAGGCAAAGACTTCCAGCACAGTGTATTCCTCTGGTATTTAGTCCATATTTCTAAATGAAATATTGGTATTGCTGGTCTTCATATTTCTAGATACTATGTGTTGACTTCCATGAAAGATGAGAGTTAGCTTTTGTACCCTTTGCCTTTCCCCATTTCCCTGCACACAGTCATGTACTTCTCCTTTCCAGACTTTCTTGGGGTTATTTTCCAGTTTTAGGTTAAATTGGTGTTCAGTATGTTCATTATTATGAATTTGTATTATAGCTAAGCCTTTAGAATATTATAATTGCATTTCTTTCTTTATAGGTGTTTGTTTACTTTCCCTGGGTTAGTGATGTTCTCTCCCTTTCCCTCTCACTGTCACTCTCTCCTTAGTTTTCTATACTTTAATCACCTATTTATCCTAAAACTATTCTCTAGAGCTGAAAAGAAATCCTCTCAGTGTATTGAGTAATCAGTCAGTTTCTTTATTCTTGGGAACTTGAAACGTTCCTTGTTTTATAGTCTTGTGCTTGTAGTGCTTCTACATTTTCAGATCCCATTTTGTTTCCCGTGTTCTTTTATGCTTGCTCTTCTATTTTCCTTGCTACCCTTGTCCTTTCCTTGGATTTCTGAGAGCTGTAGGCTGGTGCTCTTCATTGATGTGTGGGATTCAGAATTGTATTTTGTTGGGAGATCTAGTCTGTTTAAACTGTGAGGAAAATTAGGATGACAGTATGTGTGTGTAACTTTTTAAAATCTTTTTACATT
The DNA here is from genome assembly GCF_000247695.1 of Heterocephalus glaber. The sequence goes on along the minus strand of NW_004624738.1, from coordinate 3,410,650 downwards.
TACCAGTTTATTGTGAAGGTTTATTGTTGCAGATTATAGAAACAAAGAGATGCATAGGGTGTGGGAGAATGACCTGGAGCTTTTGTGTACTCTCCTGTGTGCCACCCTCCAGGAACCTCCACCTGTTTGTCTTAGTTACTTTCTTGTTGCTGAGACACAAATGCCCAATACTCACAACTCTAAGAAGGAAAGGTTTATTTTGGCTCACAGTTTGTAGAAGTTCCCATCCATAGTCAGCTGGCTCCAGAGCAGGGCAGCAAGGCAAAACAAAGGAGGCTTGCTGAAGCAGAGAGAGGTCAGGGAGGAGGGAGGAAGGTAGACCCTTCCAGGCCACGTGCCCACCTGGTCCAGTGACTGGACCAGGCTTCTCTCCCAACATCACATGTCGGTATCACCTCATCGGTGGACTAACGCACTCAGAAGTATAACACCCTGTGATCTCCTCCCGAAAGCTCCACCTATGAGTACACGAGGCTTTAGAGGGACACCTGGATATAAGCTATAAGTATAGAACCTATGTAGACACAAGCTTCATCTCTCTGGAAGCTCTGAACACTGCACTTTGGTCTTTCTATGGAGCCTTCGTTGCAAATGCATGATTGCTGAATGACTGCATGGGAAAACCCAGCAAGGCCTGTTCAGATTCTTCTTGGCCTTTCTGTGTAGCGTTCCTTACTCCAGAGTGTGGGACAAGAATCCCCTGGAGTGAGCAGGGGTGTATGACCTACTGTCAGGGAAGGTAGGTTAGAGAGTATCTTTATGGACAGCTTTATGGACAGCTCCAAGACAGGCGAGGGAAGATAGAATTTCTATGACCCACCTTGAGGAGGAAGAGAAATTCTAGTTTCATAGATCCCTTACATCAAAGGAATATACCACCCAAAAGATACTGTCACATTTTTAGACTCCTATTTAGCCAATAATTAGTCCATCCATCATACTGAATGAATATGCAGATGGCAGTATTTCAAGGATTGTCAGAACATTGTGGACATCATGTTATATCCAACCCTGGTAGACTGACATAACATTTCATTTTAAATCATTTTGCTTTTGCAGCCAGCAAAATTCTTCACAATTAGTGATGATATTTAGGAGTGATTTATCTGAATCGGCAGACTGAATAACTTTTAATTTAGTTTCATCTTTTCTGATGAACTTAGGTCTAGAATTTCTGTTAAGTAACATTGTCCTTGGACTTTAAGTAGTGAAATGAGCAAAAGGAGGCAATTTGAGAACTTGTTATAGAACACCCTGAATCATTCTAATGAGGATGGTAGAATCATGTCTTGTGCTGTTGGGTACAGTGATTGGAGATCTGGCAGACAAATCTTTGTGGGTGACAACTTCCTGTGTAGCTGCTTTGTTATATTAATCGAATACATGGCACTTTTGTCCCCTATAAAATGAACTGAAAAGCGTAAGTCTACATTCAGTGTTAAATAGAGTTTATTAACTGTCCATGTCTAGAGAGGATCAAGATAACCTCTTTTACTTTGTGTGGGCATTTTACTAGTGTATGTTTATAGCACATTTATAAACCTTTGATAAAAGGTTTACATTTCTCAATTGGAATGTTTCCCAGCATCCCAAGACCTAAGCTAGATGGAGATACCTTTAGTTGTGTAACAAACACCCATAAATTTTCTTTGTAGTTAATCAGGAAGTTTAGTTTATGGTTTATAAGGTATAACATAAGCCATAACATTCAAATGGTTGGGAGGATGATAATATGAAGTCAGAGAGGCTGATGAAGTTTTGTTTTGTTTTGTTTTGTTTTGTATGTGGAACCCGAAGGAAGAGCGAGAAAGAGCCCACCATAATTTGGCATACCCACACGTGGGCCTGTAGTTTTCATTGCATTCCCCAAGCCGCCAAAGGAATAGGTGCTGTATGTTCCTCACTTGTAAAAGGGGACAATGGGACTGGACTGAAGGTTCTAGCCCTTGTGATCTCACATTCACTTAGACTCATTTCCAACTGTAGTGTTGCTTATTCCCTGTTCTGTGTATACATATATATTATAATTGACGAAATTTGTCTTATGATATACAATATGATGTTTTGATATATGTATACATTATGGCACAATGGAATCAAGCTAACTACTATATTCATTACCTCACATGCCTAGATTTTAATGTTGTTCTTACCAAATACTTGAGGAAAACAACTTAAAGGAGGAAAGGTTTATTTTGGCTCACAGTTTCAGAGGTTTCAGTCCATTGAAAGGTAGAAACATCATGGCAGCAGAGTTTGCAGAGCAAGACTGCTCACCTCCTAGCAGCCAGAAAGCAGAGAGATCGGGAAAGAGACAGAGAGGGAGGACCAGGGAAAATATACTAGGCCTACAGTCATATCCCCTCAGCTCATTGCAGTCAGTGAGGGCCTGCTGCCTATTTCCTTCTCCCAAAAAAGCCATGGAATTATGATCCATCAGTGGATTAGTCCACTGCTGAAGTTAGACCCCTCATGTTCCATCCTTTCAGGAGCCCATTAGCTCACAACCAAGACTTCAACACAGTGAGCCTCTGGGGAAACATTTTAGATAAAAACCATAACAGAAATACAGCATATTACTCTTAACTGCTGATACCAGAATGTCCAACAGATTTCTTGAATTTATTCATCCTTAATGAAATTTTGTAATTTTGACCCAACAACTTCTCTCTCTCTCTCTCTCTCCCTCCCACCCTCCCTCTCCCTCCCCCCTCCCTCCCTCTCCCTCTCCCTCTCTCTCTCTCCTCTCCCTGCTCTGATAACCACCATTCTATTCTCTGCTTTTGTTTACCTTTTTATTATCCCACATATAAGTGAGATCATGCAGTATTTGTCTTCATGTGCCTGGCTTTTGTCCTCCAGGTTCACCCGAGTTGTCAAAAATGATCCGATGTCTTCTGTTTTGGAAGACTGAATAGTATTCCATTGTGTATATATGTCTTTATCCATTCAAGACTTGATAGACCCCTATGTTGTTTCTATGTCTTGACTATTGTGAATAGCCCTGCAGTGAGTACAGATGTCTCTGTAATACTGATTTTGTTTCCTTCACATATACATCCAGAAATTGGAGGCTAGACTGTCTAGTTTTTTAAGGGACCACCATACTGTTACTCATAATGTTCATGCTAAGTAGCATCCCCACCAGCAGTGTGCACGTTCTCTTTTTCCACATCCTCACCAACACTCATTTTTCATCTTTTTGATAATACCCTTCTTACAAGAGCTTGAGTTGCAGCTGCCTACTAAAAGCAGGGGCGGACCGGGGATTTAGCTCAGTGGTTCTGGTGCCTGCCTTGCAAGCGCAAGGTCCCGAGTTCTATCCCCGGTACCAAAAAAAAAAAAAGTAACAATAAGCATAGATATATACCATCTTAAAAGCAGGGGCCTAGGGCCGGGGATTTAGCTCAGTGGTTTCGCCGACTGCTGCGCAAGCGCAAGGACCCAAGTTTGATCCCCGGCACAAATAAATAAATAGATAGATAGATAGATAGATAGATAGATAGATAGATATAAATAAATAGATAGATAAATAAAAGCAGGGGCCTGGAATTAAACATTGTACCATACCCAGCACTCCTTCTGTCCCTGACCCATTAGTACCTGTCTAGCCTCTCTAGGTATTTTAGAGAAAATATTTTTAACTTTTTAGTCAACTGAATAATTAGTTGAATGAAAAATAAGCCATAACAAGTTAGAGATTAACCATTGACCAGTTTCCCCAGAGTATCACTTAGGCAGCACATTTGTTTACACGCTGACTATCCTGAGAGTTGCTCACGCAGGTGTCATTTCAACCAGTCAGTTCTTGTATTGAATAAATTTGATAAAGCTGTCATTTTAATATTTCCTGCTATATTATCTCATAAAAATTAATGAAAAAATATACAAATCTTTGTCATCCTGTATTTAAATAATTGGACTGGTAAGTGGTTAGAAAATGCTACAAGCATCACAAAATCCAGGAAGAAAGCAAATTTTCAATTAATTCTCTTACATACCTCTATGAATCTTTGTTCTTTTTTTGTTTTCTTTATTTTCACTTTTCTTTTTTGGTGCTGGGAATCAAACCCAGGGCCTCGCGCTTGCCAGGCAGGCGCTGTACCACTGAGCTATATCCCTGGCCCGATGAATCTTTGTTCTTGTATTTATTGGCTGCATACTCTGCATTTCATTACGAGAGTGCATTTTCATGTGACAGTGGTACTAATCAGCTTTCTGTCACTGTGACCAAATACCTGAGCTAATCAACCTAAAAGGAGGAAATGTTTATTTTGGTTAATAGTTCCAGAAGTTTCGTTCCTGGTAGGTTGGCTGTGTTGCTTTTAGGTCAGTCTTCACACTTTCTAAAGCTGTTCTGGAAGTCCTCTATGGAATGTCTTTAGTTATACCACGTGGCTGCCTTGATGTCTCAAATCAATCAAAACATTTAGTTTCCATGGTCATTTTGACTTTGGGGAAGAGCCGGAAGTTGCATGGTGCCTTATCAGTGAATAATGTTTTATTACCTTATCTTTCAACTGAATGGTACTGTATGTTTTAATCACGCCTCATAAAGACATGAAAGAAATGCTTCAGCAGAAACCATGGGCTACGTGTTTAAAGCTAGGAGGAGTATTCTGAGAGGGATTCATGGCAACATGTCTTTTACTGTAGTAAGTTTTTAAAATACTAAGCATATATTTTGATCACACCTTGCACATGGGTTTATTCTTCGGTTAATCTAAGATCTTTCTTCCTTTTCTTAGGTAACCCAGGTTTTTCTGTCTTTTATGTGCCATTTGCAAAGGCTTTGTACTCTTTGATGCACAGACGCTTTCCAGTTTGGGTTATCGCTCATGCTGGTCATGTCTTGGCTCCCAAAGACAAGAAGATTCTCACAACATCAGAGGGTATGTCCTTGTTAACATCTACTTTCCTTCACAGTAAATGGGTATTCTTGTTTCTAGAATGTCTACTAAGGTTAAGAGTTTTGCCGATGAAAACCTCTGATGGTGGCATTGGGCCCAGGATGCCACATTTTGGTAATCTGAGGAGTTTTAGAGATATTTGGTAATTTTAGGATTTGTAGAGGTATTTTAACTCTCTGGGTAACTTTGAGCAGATCAGTCTGTGTATTACTTGCCTTCTTTATTTACCAATTAGTAATCAACAATATATTTATTGATCACATATTTCCAAGGTGGTACTAGGAGGAAAAGTAGAGAGAAAAGTATAAGGCACGGTCTTTAAAGAAGTATACTGCCAGAGGCCGAGGATTTAGCTCAGTGGCACTGTGCCTCCCTCACAAGCACAAGGTTATGAGTTGGATCCCCGGTACAAAAAAAAGAAAGAAGCATACTGCCTTGTGTTTAGAGAATGATTACATGGCAAACTCTGGCCCATTGATCATGTAGCTACCTAGAGAGTAAACAGCGTAAACCCACAGTGTGGGCTGGAAGAGACTTTGTGCAGTAGTGCTGTGTCTTTGTCAGTTGGGCTGCTGAAGCGGGGTACCAGGGACTGGGGAGCTTATAAACAGCACAGATTCATTTTCCAGTTTCTGGGGGTGGAGAACAAGATCAAAGCACGGGGCAGTTCAGTTTCAGATGAGGACCTATTCCTGATTCATGACCCACAGATCACCTTTGCCTGTGTCCTCTCACAGTGGAGAGAGGAGGCAGACTCTCTTGGGACTCTTAAGGGCATTAGTCCTATTTATGAGGGCTCCACCCGCATGATCTTATCTCATTGTAATACTCCAGCTTCTTATTCCATCATGTTTGTGTGTAAGATTTTCAACATACGAATTTAGGGATATGGGATGCAAGCATTAGTAATGGTGGGTTTTGACAGTTGAATAGGATTTGGATTTGGAGGGGGTGGGTACAGAGGTTAACAGGCAGAAGGAAGTGAGAGTTAGTAGGTACATTGCTTCTGTGCAGGGCTGATTTGGGTGGCCTCTTGAAATCTGGGCAGAGAGCTAGGACTACATGGTAAACTACTGGAAAACTTTGAAGTGAAAGACGTATTACTATAGAGGTGCAAACTACTTGCTTTCAACTTAAAAGAATTCCAACATATTTACCCCTAAAATAAAAGTGAGAGGAAAAAGAGAAATATAACTTAAGTTCTCTGAGGACATCACATTCAAGGGCCTTGTGCCCTACTGGGTTCCTCGTGGTTACCCGAGGTGAGAGCAGTGCCTGTGGCCTCATTGCTTGCTTGGCTCCGCTTCTCCTAAGTCTCTTGTGTGGTATGGGTTTTGTTTTGTCTTACTGAGCTCCTGTTATAAGACGCGTTACTGTAAAGTTACATTTCCCATCTGTATTCTTTGTGATTATATATTCATGATTCCTTTAGACGTTGGTATACAAGTTTGAAAACACAAAGCCTGTACTGTATGAGTGATCTAAGTTAGTGATGGCAAACCTTTAGAGACTGAGTGCCCAAACTGCAACCCAAACCCACTTACCTGTTGCAGAGTGCCAGCATTGCAATTAAACCTGAATACTGAAGTTTTAGTTTAGAAAAAACAACTCATACATTAACATCTTTTGTCTTAAAAAGAAAAACACAACAGAGCTTGCAATCATACAAACAGCTTTTTACTGAAAGGTAAAAATTTGCATTTGGCGTGCTTTTGCACAGTTAATGCAATCTTTGCTGTTGTCTGCATGGTGATAATTTGTCAAACCTTGGCTCATACTTTGTTAGAGCAATACCTGCAGCACTCAGGTCATCTGTTAGTCTGTTTCGTGTATGAGATTTGATAGAATTCAAAGCTGAAAACAGCTGCTCACAAGCATACAGTGATCCAAACAAAGTAAGAAGAGAAATCCCAAGTGCTTTCATTGACTTGAAATTATTTGGCAGAGAATTACACACTGTAAGGGTTTCATTTTCAGAACTACCCATTGTGCTGTCCTTTGTCATCCCTTTACACTGTCTTTTCTCTGTCTTCTCAAATGTTTCACGGAGGTCATAAAGTTTATCTTTCTTTTTTTTTGGTGCTGGAGATCAAACTCGGGTCCTTGCACTTGCACAGCAGGCGGCGAAACCACTAAGGTAAATCCCCGGCCCCAAGTTTATCTTTATAGATTGAGTTTTCTGGAAAGTCCAATAGCTCCGTATCCAAATTTCCAAAATCAATCCAGTGTAAACAGGAAAGATCAAGTTCTTCAAATTTGGCTTTGTCTGGAAAAGAAAGCTGAGGATTATCTCCATCTTACAGAACTGTAAAAACTATTACTAAAATTCTCCTTTGCAGCACCCACAATGCTAGAAAATTCCTTGTAGATTTCCTGATGCCCTGTAGGATTGTCTGTAAATGTTGTAGAATTTTCTAAGTGCATTTTTAGATTTGGAAAGTATTTCAGCTTCCCACTTTCAAGGTCTCTTTCAAAAACCTGCAGTTTTCTCTCAAATGTTTTGACATCACAAAACATCCTTTCTGCTCTTCTCCCCAAACATTGTAGATTTTTGTTCAGTATTTTGAAGTGTAGTGTAAAATCTGTAAAAAACATGAGGTTGTTAAGCCAGGCCATATCAGTGAGCTGTGGATACTCTTGCCCTTTTTCATTCATAAACAGCTTAATTTTATCCAAGCAGGCTACAAATTTCTCCAGGACCTGTCCTCTGCTCAGCCACCAGACATTATTGTGTATAAGTAAAGCATTATACCGTACCTAAACCTCATCAATAAGTGTTTGAAATTGTTGAAAGTTAAGAACCTGAGCCATGATGTAATTCACCGTTTTTGTGACATCTTTGAGGATATCACCTAATTTTTTGCTGCTTGCCTTGGCACAAAGAGCTTCTTGATGTATACTACAATAATACTGATTGGGCCAGGGATTTAGTTCAGTGGTTTCGCCGCCTGCTATGCAAGCGCAAGGACCCGAGTTCAGTCCCCGGTACCAAAAAATAAAAAAATAAAAAAAATTAATACTGAATGACTAGATGTTTTGCTTCTTTAACAAAGAACCGTATGAAACCCAATGTTGCCCCCACCATACAAGGTAGCAAAAAAGCCCCCCTAACAGTGCTGTCAATGTCTGTCCCTTGTGTTCTTCCAGGCAAAGACACCAGTTTCAGCAGCTCCTCTCTCATGATGTCATCAACAGCATAACGCAAAATCACTGCTAGCCTTGCATGATTATTTCTATCTGTGCTTTCTCCTAAGCACATGGAGCAACAGGCTGCCTTCTGTAAGTCAGTGGTGAGCTGCTCACTAGCATCACTTGCCACACATAGGACTCAGTCTTTAACAGTATTTCTGCTAAGAGGCATCTCAGAGATGTGTTGCATAATTTTATCTTTGAGAAATCATGAAAAAGGGAATTAGTCCCAGACAACATGGTCATTTTGATAAAGTCCCCATTGAGAGGGGCTTACCATGTTTTGCCATGCACAGAGAAATTTGAAAGCTGGCAGCTGGCAGGTGACTGTTTTGGAAAGATAGTTGGAACGCTTTTATGCCTGGAGGCAAAGTGCCATCTGACACTTGATGTGGGACACACAAAACTTTCACTGTACAGAATACATAACTCTTTCCCATCGCGTTCAAACACTCCAGTTGACTGGCTGAGCCTGTTGGAATGATCTTCCACTGTTTTCAGGGTTTTTTTGTTTTGTTTTGTTTTTTCCTTTAGTCATTTTTTGGTGTTCAAGACTTGTCGTCCAGAAAAACTTAAAATTTTTAAGAAACAAAGCACCCAATAGAAATCTATCCCTATACCAAAAGTAACTAGCACTATTAGTTAACACCAAAGAATTGGATATTCCCTAAATCAACGGCCTACAGTGCTGGTTCTCAGCCAGGGTTCCTCTTGGATTTGCTGACCACCAGTGCGATTGGCCTGCTCTGCAAAAGGCGTCTGAGTGTGCTTCCTGCATTGTGAGTGCTGCTGCTAAACTGACAGCCGTCCAAGCAAATACATGTGTCCCTGCTCCTGCTTCCATACATTCCTCTCAGATGGCTGAATATGGTGCTGCAGGTCCAGACATGCCAGGGGTCAGCACATTAACAGAATCTTGGTCTCCTGATTAGAATATATCTTTGCTAAATCTTGGATAGTAGATTTCGATTTTTCATAAGAAAACTCAGGTGAAATCTTGTGTAAATAAAAATGAGTGTCTTAAAACTCATAGCCAGTCCAAGCAAATATACATGCAGTAATACCTCTGTTCACAAATGCTTCTGTTCACAGACAGGTTCACAAACAGAAGCGTTTGGCAAAATTTTGCTTCCATTCTCAAACTCCACATTGGGTGTGCTTCTAAATCCCTGCACAAAAACAAACATGGCCATTGTCCTCAGAATCAAGGAACAAATTAAGTTTGTGAACCGAGGTGCCTGTGTATCCTTGGCAGTGCAGTGACTGGCCACGCACAGGCTCAGTTCAGTCAGCTAAGGAGTCACAGCTCACAGATCAGATGTCATCACCACCACACCTACTCTTTTCCCAGCCTGCCCATGTCCCCTAGGGGCGCTGTTATCTGATGCCCCGCTGCTGGGGGAATGCAGGGGTGACTTGGCTTGCAGGCAGACAGAGAGGGCTCTGCACGGCACTGTGACACACGTGTTGTGGGTTCACCACCACTGATCTAAGTGATATTTGAGGGTAGCTTTGTTTATGTTTATTTTTAACTGTACTCTGCCTTCAACTGCTGACCATCATATTTTTTGTTTCTGCTTTAAAATTGAATTTATTGAGAGCAAATATGAACACATATTGAACACTTAATATCCTCTAAAGATCAGTCTATGAATCTATTACGAATATGGGTAAGTGTTGCAGATCACATAAATAGGACTTAGCTTTTATCTAATTTTTTAATTGGTGCATATCAGTAATACAGTGGACCCTTACTCGAAAGGGCTGGTTGTAACTCGAGTTGATTGTAAGTCAAGACTATTTTTCCCATAATAAATAATGGAAATACCCACCATGCATCCCGAACCTCCCAAAGCACCTATTAACTAACCTTTTCATAATAAAAAAGGATTGTATAACATGCATAATTTACTAGAAACACCAATAATTTTCCTAATGTATTCACCAAAAAGTTATAAAATGTGCCTAGTTTACCAGAAACAACAATTTAATTCTGTACTCACCATTCAAGTTGACGTCTTTGGCTTACAGGAGGGGAGGATGAATGGAAGGTGGTTATTGTTAGGAAGAAGAGTCCCCTTCCACAGGAACATCAGGAATCCAGCTCTCTGGGGTCCTTTCTCTCCTTGGGCGAGTCTGTAGCCCACTAGGACCTGCTTCTGGCTCACTAGGTCTCAACCTTTTCAGAACTAAAAACCTATCTAAGGTTGTCTGTTTCTGTCTTTTGTTTAACACTCTTCTGTAGTATGATGTGACATTGTCATTAAGCAAATGAATGCAACGGTTGGCTTTTTCTCTGACTGCCTGGGTCTTTACAAATGTTTGTAGCTCTGTCCATTTTTTCAGGATTTCCTTTATTGCAGAAGAAGAACTTTGCTGCACTGATTGTTGATACTCCCCCTCCTTTACAGAAAGCTCCTTAGCTGCCATTCTCTGCTGCTCAGCCAAAAGTTGCTGAAGTTCCTCGTAGGCAGTTCCTCTGAGTGTTCCTCCACCAGTTCCTCAACATCACCACTGTCTACCTGCAAGCCTATGGGCTCTGCTATATGACAGTGTCATCAACCACAGGGTCAACTGAAGGCTCAAGTTCCTCTACACAGCCTTCAAATCCTCTCACCTGTATAACTTTAGGCCACACTTTCTTCTAGGCAGGTCTCAGTGCTCTTAGAGGGACACTGGCCCAGGATTTCTCAGTTAACCCCATTCAGGAAAGGATGTTGTAATGTTCCTTCCAGAACTCTTCAAGGGCTAAGTCTGTAGCTGAGACCATCTGGAAGCAAAAGCAACCAGCATTTAGGTTGTAACTCAAGACTTCGCTCGTAAGTTAAAACTAAAATTCCAGTTGTAACTCAAGTTGTTCATATGTTAGCCCGGTTGTAACTCAAGAGTCCACTGTAGAGAATAATGAAATCTATTTTGGTGTATTAGTAGATACATGTAACATACTTGGTTATCTTCATCCCTGTTACCCCTCTCTCTTCACCATCTCTAAAAATCTACCTTCTAAGCTGGGTCTGGCAATGCAGGCCTGTAATTGCAGTACTCCAGGAGGCTGAGGGCAGGAGGATACAAGTTCAAGCCCAACCTTGGCAACTTCAACTTAGTGAGACCCTGTCTCAAAAATTAAAAAATTTAAAAAGGGCTGGGGATATAGCTCAGTGTGAAAGCCCGGGTTTCAATACCCAGTGCTATAGTAAATAAGTGTGTGAATTAATGAATGAATGAAGTAAAATTCTACTTTCTACTTTTCTATCCTTTCTCTTTATTTATTTGCTTGCTTGCTTACAGATGACAAAACATGCAATATTTAACTTTCTGAGTCTGGCCAATTTCACTTTACATGATGTATTCTAGTTCTGTCTATTTTATTGCAAGTGACATCGTGTCCTTCCTCTTTATGGCTCAGTAGTATCTCACATTTCTTTATCCATCCTGTTGATAGCGTCTAGGCTATAAACATGAGTATGCATGTATCACTGTAATATGCTGTCTTTAATTCTTTTGAGAATATCAAGGAGCAGTGTAGCTGGCATTTTAACACATTCCCACCGGCTTGAACCACTGGTGGGTACATGCATGACTGTCCCATCAGGCAGCTTCTACCACTGATGGTACAAACAGATCTAATCACTTTTGTCAGTCTTTTTACTAATAAAATTAATAAAAGTCACCCAATGAGACTGTCATGTGTGTACCTCCAGTGGTCCAAGCTGGCCCAGCAGCAAGACATATGAATTACAGCCCCATTGTGAACAGATTAAAACCCTGTATTTTATAGCCAATCTTATAGTTCTCGTGACTATAGTGTGCAGTTTATTTTCAAAGTAGATTAGCTTTTTGATTGTATTTTTTTTACATTAAAAAGTTCTATGTTCTTCATATTAAAAAGTTAGACAATGCAGAAAATTGAGTAAGAGTAAAAATCAGAGTTCTATAATTTGAAGGTTGAAAAAGAATACTATTAAAACTTTTACCCTCAAATCAAATAAACATTACCACCTTGACACTAAGAGATAAGATTTCCCAATGTTTTTAACACTTCATACCATGGCTCAGAGGTCTTGTACAGCCTGAAATACGTATTTAATAACTAGCTAGTGTTTTTCCCCTGTGACAATGTTATGATGAAGTGTATATCTTAAACACTTAGTAAAATAATTAATTTTTATTCTAAGGTTATTTTTCCCAACATTTATTTGCTTCTTAATATCTGTTAAGAAATTTTAGTTGGCATATATTATGTACTAAGAAAACATTCAGCATAGAGCAGTTTAAAAAATGAGTAGTGGGCTTCCAGTTTCATCTCTGACATATAGAACTTGAAATTTTGTCACTTCCATCCTTATAAGAAAAAGAGCCAAACTGAAAAATCAAAGATTTTTCTTAGGTCTGTCAGATCATTGAGATCACAGGACAAACTACCAACTGAAATAAGGAGAGTCGGGAATATATAGTAAGGATCAGCTTACCTGAAGCAGAAGATAAAAAAACATAAGCTGATAAAAAACAAAATGAAAATTTTGATTAATTACTTGATACAGATTCTCACTGTCTGTTTTGAAAGTGAGAAACTCCTATAGGGCTAGTCTTAGAGAACCTTCCGCATTTTCCTGTATTCCACCAGATACCCTATTAGGTTCTTTTGTGAATATGAACATTCCCCAAGGATTTTGGTCAGGAGGAAAGGAGAAGTCATTTTTGTTGGGAAAAATGCAAGACTGTGTGGGTTGTGAAATTTCCATGAATTTGCAAAGAATGACAGAGATGAAAGTCAGAGAAGTGGTCCCTAAATCTACAGTTATTCAACAGAGAAGAGTATTTAGTAAAATTAGATGACACCTTTCAAGTGGGCTAAGTCCAAATCATATAGGGGAGAGAAAAGTGGCCCTGCTTGAAGTGGTCATTGGGGAAATAGTGACCTTACCAGAAAGTAGGTTTATGTGTGACCTTAAGCAACTCTTCTAACCATTCTGTTTCAGGTTTACTTGTTGTATATATTTGTCTAGTAAAACTTATAAGATTGTCATATTAAATATTGAAATACTTGCAAAATATTTAGCATGTAGAAATGGCTACAAAAAATAATTTCCTAGCATGGAATTAAAAGTACAATGGATTCTCAAAAAACAAAACAAAACAAAGAAGTCAATGACTTTCCTACTTAGCGGCATTGAAAAATTAGAACTTAAAATTAAAGCACTTTACATTAGAACCAGAGTGTATTTTGAAAGGTGAATGAATATTGATTACCTAACTCTAAAAGATTTTAGGAGTAGTGAAATGAAATGAATATATAAATTTCAGTCATGATTAAAAATATCTATTTCAACAACCATCATACTGAAAATGAATAAAATGTGTAGCAGATACTATTCTTTGAAATATATTTAAAGATACATCTTTACTGTTCTAAGTTATTTCTTCAAGTAGGAAAGTTGCAGGTTTAAGTCCATAGTATTTCCTTTATTAGGAAATTTGTATGACTGTTTAGAATGTGCTTTTGCAATCTAATGTTGTGTTTGGAAAATGGAGGTGTCAAAAGAATTCTTCCAGGTTATGGATGTAGTTCAATAGTAGAGCTCCTGCCTAGCGTGTATGAGGCCCTGACTTTGATCCCAGCACAAAAAGAATACTTCCTAGAAAAGTCTCCTTTAATATGTTAACCTTCCCAAAGCTGCCAGCTATCCTGGCCTGTTGTCTGAACTCTGGCAAAAAAAGAAATAACCCAAGGACAGAAGGGCTGGGGAGTCATGGGATATTGCATGGTACCCAGGGAAGTTTTTCGTTCTTCCTGGGCCATGTTCAGACCCTTCAGTGGTGAGTGCCTAGCATGTTTTATTCCTACATCCTTACCTTGAGGAGAAGGCTCCATTATGTATTGAATTACTTAATTAGATCAACATCCAGCTGTGACAGTAGCGATTTGAAATCATGCTAAAGATAGAAGCAAACATTTGAACAGAATCCGAATACCAACTTTGAATGTCAGAAACAGACTTGAAGCCTTCCATCAGAGATTCTTATTAGCAACCGAGTTGCTGATTCAGTAGGTCTAGAACAGGACCTGGGAATGTGTATGTCTGATGATTTCCCAGAGAGTATTCATTTTCAGAACCATTGCCCTAGACCTTCTTCATGAATAAAACCAGTAGAAAGTATCTGTTGTGTCTGAGGTTTAGGAAATGCCTTTAGTTCTTTTAAATTGATACCTTATTATTTATAATGTTGAGTATGCTCTTTGCTGTCTGGGCCACTTAGGTTCATAATATTGAGTTAATAACTTAGTAGTTAGAAGCTAAGCTCTTTCTACCTAATGAGTACAGTGCCATCTAGAGGTATTGGCCCAGAGGCCACCACAGGACCAGCGGAAGCTGTGGTATGTGGAGGGGTAAATTTCAACTTGTCATCAGCAAGGATTTATTGACAAACAGCTAGATTGTTATGTGTGGCACTGCAGGGGAATAAACAGAAATTGTAGTCTCCATCTTTTAAAATAGTAATTTTCCATTTGTATTCTCAGCAGCCCAAAAGTTCTGGGTAGGCTAGGTGGGGCCATGGAGTTTACCAGTCTCCATTCATGGAGAACAGTTCCGCCTTCATCTGCTTTCCATGTTGGAGGTTACATTTGCAAGTGTATGCTGAAGTAAATTGCTCAGCACAGGCAGGACAGATACATTATTCATCATCCAAGATTACTGTCAAGATATGGTGTGAAAAATACATAATTATTGAGACAAAGCTAAAACAAGACCTCAAATGTTAGCAGTGTGTTTTGCTCCATGCTGACACATTAAAATTATGAACAGTTGGAAATGATATTCTAGTTGTATCACAACCACAATTCAATATAAATTGAATGCAATTGAGAGAACAGATGTTCACCTGTGTCAGAAGAGGAACATTTAGTTTAAAAAGTGAAAAGAAAATTTGAGAAATTAGTATAAACTGTTTTGGCTTTGAATTACTAGAATCAGCTTAGTCGATGACAGATTCATTATCAGTTATTTCAAGTCATTTGTTCAAAAAGCTAGAAATTGTACTTGTTTGGTGGCAACATAAAATAAGACTTCAAAAATTACACAGTCTTACAGTTAATCATGCATCTGAGTCATGCTTCATCGAAAGAAACAAACCATTCCCACTGCAGCCCCCAGAGAGAGAGAGAGAGAGAGAGAGAGAGAGAGAGAAGAAATCGTGACAGTGTCGCTGTTGCCAGGACCGGGAGGAGCAGAGGAGCTCAGGAAAGACGCAGTGACTGGGTGAGCCCGAGGCGGGGACACTCAGGTGGCCGGTCTCCGACCACAGTCATTAGGGGTAAATCTAGTCTGTGGGTCAAGAGAAGAGTAGGGCCAGAGCCAGGGCTTGGGAGCCAGGCATCTTTCAGCATCCCAGGCAGGCGGAGTGTCAATATGGTAGCTCCTGCCTGACTGCAGCGCTTGGAAGTCTTCTCACTGTTCCCAGGAGTCCAGACTGCTGGGGGATGTTTCATGTTCTGTTTGATTAGTCACAGCCTTCCTTTTCACCTTTTGTGGCCCCTCTTTATAGCCACAAAGAGCCACAGAATTCGTGGCTTCTTCCAAAATAGCACCACACGTTTGTGCCTCGTGTGTTGGTTATTTGCTGAGTCTCTAGCATGTTGTTCTTACTGAATTTCTCCTGTTTGCCCTGTCTCTGCTGAAGTCCTCAGAAGATAAATCATTGATGTTAGTCAACTGGAAAGCATAGTTTGAGGACCTTGGATTTTACCATCTGTTTGGAGAATACTAATTTAAAATTCTTGTATAAGACGTGTTTGGGGTTGATAGTAAGATAGTAGCTTTGAATAGATTGCCTATCTGCTGTCTCAATGTGTTGCATACTTCAGAGCGTGCAGAGTTGCCTCAGTGTTTAGATACAGGAATCTTACAGAATACTGAGGGAGCTCAGAACAGATGAGCCCAAACTGTAACAGTGCACTTTCACCCCAGCTTCATAAACCCCCAGGGAGCAGTTGTGAAAGGAAAGCCTTTCAGACCCTTGAAGTGAGTGAGCACGAAGAACTCCTGACTGCCGTTCCCACCCAGCCACTTCACTCTTGTTCAGCATGAACCCAGATGCCCCCCGGGCTTCTGTACCCTTAGGGTAACACTGAGCTGCTCTTCCCTGTGATACGTGCAAGAGGGCTAGGGATGGCGCGTCAGAGCATGCTCAGTTTCTAGGAGTATTTATTTGGAGAACATTTTAAAATCATAGAAACATTTAAGGCTTATACAAACAGTTGTACAACACAAAATTGACAGTTAACCCTGCCGTAATTACTCAATATGTTTGTCAATAAAATGAATGAAATAATACATAAAAAGTTACATCTGTTTTTATCCTGTCTCCAGTTCTGTGTGAATTTAGAGTAAATGTTTCATGGCTCTTTTTGTATTGATATATGAATATTACTTTATGTGTTTTAAAAGATTTACCTGAGTAGTCAGATGTGGTGGTGCATTCCTGTAATCTTAGCACTCAGGAGGCTAAGGCAGGTATTGCTACAAGTTCGAGACCAGCCTGGGCTACATAGTGAGTCCCTGTTGGGGGAGGGGGTTGCCTGAGTAAAGTGTACTCCTGCTGATCAGAGTATTCTTTTAAATATAAAGTTCTGTTTAGCCTTTTCTTATACATGTAATTTTTTTATTAAAACTGTCATTAAGAAGGCTGGGAGCCAGGTGTGGTGGTACACACCAGTAATCCTAGCACTCTGAAAGGCAGAGACAGGAAAATTGCATGTTCAAGTCCAGCCTGGGCAACTTAGTAAGACTCTATCTCAAAATTTAAAAATAAATAAAGGGCTGGGGATGTAGCCCAGTGCAAAGACCCTAGGTTCAACCCCTAGTACCACAAATGAACAGCCAGGGCAGGAGGTGAAGAAGGAAGAAGGAAAACTGAGGATATATCTCAGTGGTAATGTGCACAGAGTCCTGAGTTCAATCCCCAGCACCAACCAAGAAAATTTTGTTCTTATCATACCCCAGGGCATCATGGCAAATTTTTTGAAAGATGCACTATGGAGGGTGTATAAGCCCATGTTTATTTTTTAGGAGTATTTCTGTTGATGAATCATTAATTTTAATTTTATGAGTTTTATTATATCAAACAATGTATACTTAACAGGAAAAGAAAATATTAATAAAATAAAATATTAAATTTTAATATGTAGTGAGTGTGTACAACAAACATAAACATTTTCAACATTAGCTGTTTACCTGCTTACAAGATCTAACAACAGCAGAAATGAATTTCTGTGTCAAGTACAGTGCAAATTCAAACAAAACTCTACCTCAGAAATAATCTTTGCTTCAGTTATGACACAGCACGTGCGTACACGAGTCGCACTGACACTGACAGCGCGTGGCGTGTGCGCTGCTTTCCCGTCTTCCCTGGCGGGACGCCCTTGACGTCTCGCTGCTCTTCCTGTTTCCTTAGGGGCCCTGGCCGTGTTCGCCTGTCTGTGCACCGGTCTCTCCAGAATTCTTTGCGGAGTTCTCTGGGCAGATACA
>NW_004624738.1:3346211-3387602 GCF_000247695.1 Heterocephalus glaber | reverse complement strand
TTTTCAATTTCACTCATTGTAATTGGGGTGTTTATAATTTTTATATCTTGTTCATTTAACTTTGGCAATTCATATGTATCTGGGAATCTGTCCATTTTTTTCTGTGTTTTCCAGTTTATTATAGTACAGGTTCTCGAAGTAGGTATAGAGGACCCTCTGGATTTCTGCTGGATCTATTGTGACTTCATCTCTTTTGTTCTTAATTGAATGGATTTTAGCCTTTTTTTTCCTTTTTTTGATAAGGTTGGTTGAAGGTTTATCTATTTGATTTATTCTTTCGAAAAACCAACTCTTTGATTCACTGATTTTTTTTTTTTGTATCATTCTCTTAGTCTCCATTGCATTGATTTCCGCTCTGATCTTTCTAATTTCCTATCTTGTACGAGTTTTGGGTTTGTCATGCTCTTCTTTTTCTAGGAGCTTGAGGTTCTGCATTAGTTTGTTTATTTGAGCTTTCTCTGTTTTCCTAATACGGGCCTTCACTGCTATGAATTTCCCGCATAGAACTGCTTTCATTGTGTCCCATATGTTCCTGTATATTGTACTGGCATTATCATTTACTTGTAGAAACTGTCTAATTTCTACTTTAATTTCCTCTGTGACCCATTGGTTGTTCGGGAGGGTGTTACTCAATTTCCATGTGTTTGTGGGGTTTTGTGGTTTCTTATGCTATTGATCTCCAGTTTTATTGCACTATGGTCTGATAATATACAGGGGATAACTTCAATTCCTTTGCATTTTCTTAGACCATGTCCTGTGAGCTAGCATGTGGTGTATTTTGGAGAATGACCCATATGCAGTCATAGAGAATGTATATTCCGATTTTGTGAGGTGGAACTGTCCATTTGTTCAAAAGCTTGGTTCAGTTCTAGAATTTTGTTGTTAATTTTTTGTCTAGATGATCTGTCTATTTGTGACAGTGAGGTATTGAGGTTCCCCACTACAGTTGTATTAGTGCTTATTTGGTTTTTCATGTCCATTAATATTTGTTTTGTATAGTTGAGGGCATTCATATTTGGTGCATATATATTTATGATTGTCATCTCTTCCTCTTGGATTGTTTCCTTTACAAGGACCTTCTTCATCTCTCTTAATTTGTTATGGTTTGAAATCTACTTTGTCTGCAAATAAGATTGCTACCCTTGCTTTTTTTCCAGGTTCCTGTCGCCTGGAGAACTGTTTTCCATCCTTTTACTTTCAGTCTGTGAATTCCTTTTTGAATTAGGTGTGCTTCTTGTATACAGCATATTGTTGGGTTTTGCTTCTTAATTGATTCTGCCAGTCTGTTTCTTTTGATAGGTGAATTGAGGCCGTTAACATTTATGGTTATAATTGATAAATATTGACTCATCCTTGTCATGATGTTTTACTATTATGGGCTCTTTTATGTATTTTTCCCAATTTCCCTTTAGTTTCTTGCCTTGCCTGGTGGCTTTGCTCTGTTGGGCCTCTTGGAGTTGTGGCCTTTATTGTCTTTTTCTAGGATATTGCTTAGAATTGTTTGGAGTGCTGGTTTGGTGTTCATGAAATTTCTCAGGTGTTCTTTGTCATGGAAGTATCTAATTTCCCCATCAATCTACAGCAGTCTAGGTTGGAAGTTATTTTCTTTTAGGGCTTGAAATACTTCACTCCAGGCTCTCCTTGTCTTGAGGATTTGTGTTGAGAAGTCTGCTGTGATTCTGATGGGTTTTCCTTTGTATGTGATTTGTTTCTTTTCTCTGTTTGTAGGATTTTGTTCTGTTGGGCTTCTGGGATCTTGACTATTATATGTCTAGTTGTAGTTTTTTTTTATCATGGCTAGTTGGAGTTCTATATGCCTCACTTATCTGTACATCAAATTCTTTACCTCTGTTTGAGAAGTTTTCTAGTATTACTTCTGTGAACAGTTTTTTTGTTAATGTCGTTTGTACTTTCTCCTGCTTTTTCGTGGACTCCTATCAGTCTTCTGTTATTTTTCTTTGCATCATCTAGCAGCTGCTGGATTGATTTCTTGTGATCCCTTACTATTTTTAAGAAGTTTCTCTTTTCATGGTCACTAACTGCAATCCTATCTTCTATATCTGATATTCTAAATACACATTTGATCAGTCTGTTGTGAATACTTTCAGTGGAGTTTTTAATCTCCTGAATATCTGTTTGAATCTGTTTCATGGATTCCGTTTCTTTCCTTTGTTGGGCATTCATGATTTCCATTTCTTTCCTATGCTGGGCATTCATGGCTTCCAGCATCGTCCTGAGCTCATCTATTTTATCTGTTTCTGTTCTAGAGTCTCTAATCATATCTTTCATTCTGTTCACTATCTGTGTAGTTATCTGGGAAATTATTTCTGTTTTCAATTTTTCTGGAGCCTCATTCATCTGTTTTGTTACTTCCTGTGCTATCAGTTCAGGTTGTCCAGGTGGTTGATTATTATATTTTTCCACCTTGTTTCTCCCAGAATTTGCCCTTGGTGAGCTGTAAGTCTGGGTTTCTGTCTTGCTAAGGTGTCTTCTCATTTTTAATTTTGTTGTTGGTGCTGTTTTTTGCTTTACTTCCTCAGCTGATACTTCAGTATTTTTTACTGTGAGTATCTTTATTACTTTGGTTTAGAGCCCCTATGGAGTAATTGCTTCTTAGAGGTATCTTCCAGGTATAGGTGGACTTTTTAGGTTTTGAGTCTTTAATGACTCTTAGGCAAACTCGTTTTTCAGTATACCAGGGAGGACAACTGATTAGATCAATTATGGCACCTTAGCCCGGTTGACACAATCAGCATCAACAATAGCATCAAACACAGTTGAGAAAATGACAATTTGTGGTAGCAGCTAATCTGTCACCTTTGACCATGTGAGCTAGATCAAAATCTAGGGTCAGCCCAAAATATGTTTGTAGTAAATAAACCCTTCAATATGGCAAATTTACCCTTTGGGATAAGGATTTAGAAGGGGTTGGGGAGGAAGGGATAGAGAGATAGGAGAGGGAAAGGTTAGAGGTGAGCCTAGAAGACACAGGAAGACCACAGAAATTGTGGGGATCTGTTGAATACAGGAGGAAAAGACCAAGTGAAAGAACAGAGACAAGTACAGAACAAACTGAGCAATAGGGAAGCTAGAAATTGTCCTATAATAGTGACATTCGAGAGTGCAGAGAGAAACAATTCAAAATGGGACAGGAACAGGAACAAAGAGGGTGAGTAATACAGAGCCAGAAGGGAGAGAGAGGGAAAAAAAGAAAAGAAAAAAAGGTCTCCCTCAGGATATGTCTCTGCTATTCTGTTAGGCAATGTGGGCAGCAGTGTGCAGGTCTAAGTCAATTAGTCTCAGCAAGCCAGCTGTAGTCTACTGAGATTCATGCTGATTTCTGGCTCCAAGGGCCAAGTTGAGGTCCCTGACCTCCTGCAGGATTAAACTCTGCAAGGTTCTACTGCAGGTTCCAGCTGTCCTCCCCGCTAAGCAAGCCCAGGTTTCCATGGGCGGTACTGATCCCACCAACTTACCAATCATGGTGGTCCAAAGTGCCTTTATTGAAGATATTTTCTTCACTTTCCCAGTGGGCTTCAGTTTTCATTGAGGAGCGTCAGAGAGGCCATCTCTGTAGTTCACTTCTGCTCCATCTTCTGGGGCTCATAACCATGGCTTTATGGCCCTCACCGCGGCACCTCTGCTGTGTAGATTCAGGTGCCACCCGGCCCGTGCAACAGGTTCCAGGTCTGGCGGGGCCACTGCTCAAGTCTAAGTTCTTTAAACAGAGATCATTGAAAGTAATAAAGCAGTGTAACAGACTTAGTTGTGTGTTAATATAAATTAGCCTAAACCAGTGGTTCTCGGTGTGTCGTCCTAGGGTCTGCAGACTTAGAGATGCGAATTCCTGAGTCAGAAACTCAGGAGGTAGGTCCAGCACTTGAACAGGGCTTCCAAGAGATTCTATTCACACTTACTTCTGAGAACCACCAGCCTAAGCTAAAAGTGGTTTGTGGAATAGTTGAAAAGTCATGGGCTGAAGGACAGACAGACCTGGATTTGAATCTTACCTCTCTCATTTAAAAGGCCTATGAGGGGCTGGGGATTTAGCTTAGTGGTGCTGCTGCCTGCCTTGTAAGCACAAGGTCCCGAGTTTGATCCCCGGTACCCCCCAAAAAAAGAATTATTTGGGGCTGGGAATTTAGCTCAGTGGTTTCACCGCCTGCTGCACAAGTGCAAGAACCCAAGTTTGATCCCCGGTACCAATAAAAATAAAAATAAAAGACCTATGACTGCCAGTCTGTTAAATGTAAGTGTTGAGATTTTCACCTATAAAATGAAAATGACACTTTCCTGCATTGCTGTGAGGACTGACTGATATACTTTGAGTGCCTAGTACTCTAGTTAGTACACTGTAGGAAGTATGGTTACTACTGTCAGTATTTTTCCAGTATACTTATTACTTTTATTTAAGGAATGAAAGCATGCTTTTATTTTTGCTTTCAGATCCAAATGCTCAAGAAATTAAGGACATCTATGGACTGCGTGGTCAAATAGAACACAAAATAGCTTTTCTGAGAAGTCAGGTGCCAAAGGATGTGAAGCTTATCCTCATTGGCCATTCAGTAGGCAGCTACATGGTCCTTCAGATCTTGAAGCACGCCCCCGAGCTCCCAGTAAGTATGCCTGAGGAGGCAACTGTGGGTGCCTGATTATGCACGCGCACGAACACTCCTGGACTTTCCTCTGCTCTTTTGTCTCTTGTTTAACAGTTAAATAGAACAGAGTTCCCAGTGATGAATGTAAATGTGTTGTATACCTAAAATGTACCAATCAA
The DNA here is from genome assembly GCF_000247695.1 of Heterocephalus glaber. The sequence goes on along the minus strand of NW_004624738.1, from coordinate 3,382,825 downwards.
GAATCTAAGAGGAAAAAAAGATAAATAGAACAGAGAAAGGGAGAGTTGGTGGCTGCCTTTATCCTTATCTATTTTAATGTGGCCTCTGTCAGTATATGTTCATGGAATTCCCATAATGTTTCAAAGAGTAGAAGAGGAAGACAGAAATTTCTGAAATGAATGCCTTTGAATCTAGGATTATCTGTAGTTCTACTGTTACAATTTAACTTGCTGTCTTTCATAAGGCAATATTTAAGAGCAGTTACCAGCTAAGACATGGATAAGAATCTTATCTTTATTGGGAGAGCATTTTGAAAATATGCCTCCTCTCTGAAGCAAAAAAAAAATATCATCAACATTGTTAATAGGCCAGCGTTATAGAACACTAAATCTTCAGTCTTGAGTCTGGCTCCTTATGTATTCTTGACTTGCCAGCCTTTTTGAGACACATTTGTTCATTCACATATACTTCTCTTTTTTTGGTACCAGGGATCGAATTTGGGACCTTGCGCTTATGAGGCAGGCAGCAGAACCACTGAGCTAAATCCCCAACCCCATATATACTTCTTAAGTGCTACTATGTGCTAGATATTAAGTGAGGCACTAAAGTAATAAAGATATATTTGAAGTGAGCTGCAAGAGACTTAAAAAGTTACACCTTAACCAGCAGTATACCATTGAAATGACCCACTGTATGGATGTGATTGACAAGATAATTTATTCATTCAACAAATGCGTATTAAGGACTACCATGTTTCAGGCACTGAACTGTTTTGAGGACATCCAGTGAATAAGATGGTCTTTAAGGTGGAATGTGATGAAAAAGAAAGACTGACCAGTAGTCGTGACAGCTGTCACCTGTGTAAGGACTGGGCATGTGGAAGTACGAAGGGGTGCTGTTTAGCCTAGTAATCCAGAGGCAGGAGAGGAAGAGACCCTTTGCATTGCCTCTGTGCTGGGATCTTGAGTTTTTCATTCCGCATGATACAGCATTTCCCCAGTAGGGTCTTGGAGCTCCTTGGGCATTTGCTTCTTTTCCTGCCAGCTTGACTCAGCACTCACCACAGCCCTCAGAAAAAACAGCTGTGGTCTTCTAGGCTAGGGATCTTAATTCCAAATGGAGGCTTTTAATTTTCTCTTGTTGGATATTAGAAAATGCATTTTTCACTTCTAAGTGAATTCAATAAACTCAAGATTGTGTTCCAGTTTGTATTATTGCTTCTACTCTGTTGGGCTTTTTTTTTTCCTTAGATAAGATAATTAAAAACAGAGTAGGCTTTGTTTTTGCTTTGGGCCTTTTATGTGGCTTCCGATATCCACTGTGCCCGTGAAATCTCTAGTACTGTGTTATATGATTACCACCTTCCAGTTTGCAGCCCTGCCTTTTAGTAGTTCCAAGTGCACAGTTCCTATGAGCCTTGGCTGTAGAGCCAGGACACCTAGATTCAAATACTCTGGTGACCTTGGACAAGTTAGTGAGTATCTCAGTTTCCTCATATGTAAAATGGCAATAATAATATGTTTAACATGTTTTTGTGAGGAATTTTATCAGGTATTAAGAATGGTACCAAATAAAGGTTCCAAGTACTGTATTATCTATTATTGTTGTTATGGAAATGACACTAGAATCATTGGCTTAGTCATTAGATTAACTACCTTAGTGGTTATGTACTGCTGTGTATCAAGTTGCCCCATAGCTTAGTAGAATAAACTGATATATATGTATGAAATGTGATCAAAATATGCAGTGAATGCTTAAATTTTAATTTATTACAGTAAAAGACACATTTGCCACTAATTTCCCTCAAAATACTCCCCCTCTGTTATGGCTTATATCTAGATGTCCTCCCAAAGCCTCATGCACTCATAGGTGAGGCTTTTTGGAGGTAGTTGGATCTAGAGTGTGTGGTACTGGGATTGGGGCACGTGATAACTAAATTGGTTTGACGTAGTTCTCAGTGTGACTAATAGAAGCCCCACCATGGGTGTGGGTGACACCAATCACTAGGGTTGTAGCCTGAATGGAATATAAAGGGACAGAAAGAAGGCAGGCTGCTGCTTGCTGTCTCCTGCCTCCTGCCTGCTCTGCCATGGACTGTTTCTCCTCTCTGGTGCCGCTCTGCTCTGCCTCCCTGCTTTAGAACCAGCCAACAATGGACTGGAACCCCTGCAAACTCTGAGCCAAGATAAACCTTTCCTCCTTCGGCTGGCAATACTTGTGGCTGTCAAGTATTTTGTTTCAGCAACAAGAAAACTAAGACACCCTTGTTTCAAACACACTTAAGCCATCATTCTGGCAACTTTTTAAAGCAATTCTGGAAGTCCTCTTTTGTGTCTTAACAAAGCATGATCAAAAACCTGGTGAACACTGCTTCTTAGTGCCACCCAATAGAAAGGCAAGCTCCAAAAAACATAGCGGTGCGTCCTCATCCACCTGACTCTCCAAATGTGGTACAGTGAGACTCCTGGCTCCTCCGTAAAGTCAGAAGGACCAAGAAAGGTAAACACTTTGAATTGAGTCAGGACATTGTGACAGATGCAACAGTGCAACTGAAGACGCAAAAGAGGACTTCCAGAACTGTTTCAGAAAGTGGCAAGGATGATTGGATAATTGTGTTCAAAGTAATGGGGAATACTTTGAAAGGAATTAATGACAATGTGTCTTTTACTGTAAAAATGTAAAAAGAAAAAGATTTAAACATTCACCATATTTTTTGAACACACCTCGTATTCTCTCAGTTTCTAGTGAGAAATTTAGCCACAGCTTAGCCGAGTCTTCTGCTGAAAGGTTTCTCACAGAATTATAATCAGCTTGCCTTTGGGTTTTGGTCTTACATGAAGACGTGAACTGAAATGGTCTGCGTCCAGGTTCACTCACCTGGGTGTTGGCAGGATTCAGTTCCTGAGAGTTGTTGGGTCTTCATTCATTCTTGACATTTGGGTGGACATCACACTGCTTCACATGGCAGCCTCTTGCTGGCTTCATCAGAGCAAACTGGCAAAGAGCCAGGGAGAGAGTCCACTGGCAAGGTGGAAGTTGCAGGCTATAACCTAGTTACAGATGTGACAGCACAGCATTTTTGCTGTTTGTTCTTGTTAGGATCAAGTCACTAGGTCTAGCCTGCATTGAAGGGCGGCAGTCACACAAAGGCGTGAATGCTAGGAGGTAGGAGCACTGGGCACCGTGTCAAAAGCTGTCTGTCCCTCCGCTCCAGAGCTGGGATTTCATCAGCATGAGGTACAGTCAACATGTGGATAGGAAAATGTATGTAAAATATTGAATTCATTTCCTGGAATAGACATGACTTCATCCTGTCAAAAAAATTTTAGTAAATTGATATCAAATAACAAGTTTTTGTTACTAGTTATTATTTTGCTTAAGTCATTTAAACATTAAAAGGGAACCTTGGATATATGAAGTAATAATAGCATTACTCTTCACTAAACATAAGGGAAAAATATTCCTGAGGTTATCACGTCTTAACTTAGTCACAGGTCTGCCCTTTTAGTTTTTGTTTGTTTACTTGAGGTCTATTCTGCATCCAGTACATGGTTTCTCTTACATATATTTGAAAACAGTTGTGTACCGCATTTGCTTTGAACCATTCTCTCTCTTTTGGTCTTCCATTGACAATGTCTGTTGAGAGAGAAGTACAGCACATCTTAAGGTTAATGAACCTTCTAACAGCTTCTTAAGCTTCATTTGTCATTACTGCATTGCTTTCAGGTGTTCCTGCCCTTGCAGGAATCACGGTGGAAGGGACTAGGAGTACAGCTCAGTGGTAGAGCATGTGCAAAGCATGTGTAAAGCTCTGAGTTCAATCCCCAGCACCAAAAAAAGGAAAGAAATGGGGGAGGGAAAAAGGAAAGAAAGGAGGGAGCTATGAAAGAAGAGAAGCAGAGGCTGGCCAAGCTGCAGGTGCAACACGGGGATCCTAATGATGTAGCACAACAGGAAGCAAAGCACAAGGAAGCAGAAATGAGAAACAGTATCTTAGCGCAAGTTCTGGATCAATCAGCCCCAGCCGGGTTAAGTAACTTAGCACTTGTAAAGCCTGAAAAAACGAAAGCAGTAGAGAATTACCTTATACAGATGGCAAAGTATGGACAGCTAAGTGGGAAGGTCTCAGAACAAGGTTTAATCGAAATCCTTGAAAAAGGAAGCCAACAAATAGAAAAGAAAACAAGAGTTAAGTTCAACAGAAGAAAAGTAATGGACTGATGAAGATGACGATTACTGAACTAAAAATGTTTAGAGACTGACACTTAATGGAACAGTTTTAGGGCAGAAGTTAAAATCTGTTTAAATGTTTACTTTGTTTTGTCTATATGCCTTTAAAAAAATAAACTTGTTATGCAAAAAAAGAAAGAAGAGAAGCAAGGATGGGAAGAAGGGCAAAGAATAGCAATGAAAAAGATGGAACACGAACTTAGTTTGTGGAGCTGCAACTCCTACGGTGACTACAGCTTTCAGAGAGACATGTAAAACTGTTTTATCTTCATAAAGAGAGTTTGCTGGAAAATAATACGTGCAGTAAATTGTCCATAAATGGTACCCTTTTGGGGGACAGCAAGAGGATAGGGCAACTGTATGTTTTTTTATTATTCAAAGCTTTTTCTGGTTTCAATTAACTATACTGTTGAATTCCCCCCTCCTCCCGACCCCACTAAACACCTGGGCCTGTTCACATTAGTGGTGTGATCCCTGCTGAAGTGTTGAAATTTCAATGTCTCTGGGCTACTCTAAGACAACACAAGCCTGCATGTCTGAAGTTAGCAGGACACGCTCCATTTGAGATGCATTTGACAATCAAGCAAATTTGTGTAAGCCAGAGTGTTGCAATTCCTAATTATTTTGCCAAAAATAAGTTAACTGTTATGTTTTATAACATATGAAGTGTGATAATAAGAAACTTGTGTTTCCATCTATTCTGTTATTTTTACCAGAATTTTTGACTCCCATAAGGTTTTGAGACATATTTGTAGGTCAGTAGCAGGATTATTTGGTTTTATTTTGCTTCAGTTCTGTGTAATATTTTTGTGACTAATTACAGGCAGTTTTGGTCTTAATGTATTTTAAAAGACTTATTACATATGTCAGCTATGTTATCTGACCAACATTTGATATACTGTAAAAATGCCTCTTCAAAAACTTGCTATTTAATTTTTTGTTTTTAAGAAAGTTTGATACATAGAAGTATAGAAATTCTTCAGATATTTTGCCACTGGTGTCCAGAATAGAGACTTTAAGAAGCCAGAAGTTAATTGGAAGATTGCTGAGTAGTAGTTGTCATAACCTGCAGTAATCGCTCTTGTTTTTAGACTCAGAGGGTCTTAGACTTGAGATTTCCAGCCCCATCTTTCATTTTCAGGTGAGAAGTGAGAGGAAGGGCCTTGCCAGGAGGCGCTCTCGGCACCGTCTGAGCCCTGGTGTGAGCTGCTGCTACGGTTTGGAGAAGTGTTTTCCAGAGAGCCCTGTGCTGAGGCTTGGCCACAGCTCATTGAGTTTCCAGAGGCTGAAGAACCTGAAGGAGGAGGGCCCTGGTGGGAAGAAATCAGGTCACTGCCTGTGTGCCCTCAGTGGGCCTCTCCTCTCTGTCTTTGCAACAGCTGTCAAGTGAACAGGCCGCTCTGGGCTGTGCTTCCAGTGTGACATCTTGTGCTACCACAAGCCCAAAACACCAGAGCCAGTTGGTCACGGGCCAAAACCTCCAAAACTGTGAGCCGAATAAGCCTTTCCTCTTTAGAAGGTGATCATCTCAGATATTTTGTCACAGTGACAGAAAACTGACAAACACAGGTACACTTAATATTGGCTGTGGGTATGAGAAGAGAGTAAGAAGGGCCCTGAGGGCTTTTTCAGCCTTTGGGTGGTAGCGAACCCTGCCTGTTCGATGGCATGGCCCGGGAGTGCACAGTTAGGTTAATGTGACACCTTGTGTGGCACATCAAGGAGTAGGAAGCCCTGTGAACACTGTAACAGTTTGGAGGGGGCAAACAGATGACATAGAAGCAAAAGAGTAGTAGTCACATCTTGTCTTACTTATTTTTCTTGTTGCTGAGACAAAATATTGGACACCCACAAGTTAGAGGAGGTTTCAGTGCATAGTCAACTGACTCCAGGGCAGGTTGGCAAACAGAGGGGAATAAACAGGTCATGGCCAGGCGGGCAGGAGGTAGCAAGCAGCAGCAGTTTGCCTTCCCTCTCTCCCTCTATATTCCATCAGGCTATAAGCCTGTGTTGATTGGTGCCACTCACACCTAAGGTGGGACTTCCATTATCCACACCCAAAACTATGCTGAATCCATTTAGTAATCGCACACCCTAGATCCAGCCTCCTCCCAGAAGCCCGACCCATGAGCACCTGAGGCACTGGGGGACATCTAGATACAAGATACAATGTATCTCTCTGTGTGGAGCCTGCTTCTGTCAACAGCAGAGCTCTGTATGTTAACAGTGTGCCGTCTGATTATGCAATCTGATTGTACCTAATTAAGGTTGTGGTACTGAGTTCTGGGGCAGACTTAAGGTAATATGGAGGGAAGGAGGGAGGGAGGGAGACTGGGAGATCATTCGTATGTCATAGTAACACATTGAGGAGCAAAACAGTCCAGCTGAGGCCTGTTTGAGTTCCTGACCCATAGGAATTGTGAGAAAGAGTAGCCACTGTGCTTTAAACCATAAGCTTTGAATGGTATGTTATACAGCATTATAGAAGGGAAACAAGGCAGGAGAGTTGAGTGTAGTAAAGGCCAAACAGGATGAGAACATCTGACAGCTGCTATTAGTAACTGTAGGATCGTTGATGTGCTTGAAGAAAACACTCTAGTGAAGTAGTGGAAGAAAGTTGCAGGAGGTTAGGTGATGAATACATAGTGATCACGGAGTTTGGCCATAAAGGGGAGAGGACAAGGTAAGGTAAGGTCAGGGATGTGGGAAAAAATTTAACATGTACTGAGGGAGCAGCGATAGATGTTGAAAGTGAAAGAGAAATAGGACCATTTCTTGTATCAGGTTTCCTTCTATTTATCTGTTAAACCTTGCTTTATACTTGAAAACTAAGAAATTGAATTTTCCTTAATCTTTGTGTTCTTGTAAAAGTGTTTTTCTCTAGTGGGGGTTAGTGTATATGACTTACACTTGGTTCTCTTTCAGGTTAGAAGCCCAATCAACTTAAATTGTCATTACTAATAATTTTACGTAACATACATTTGAAATTTTAAAAGTATATTCACATGCAGTAAGGTCATTTAACAGTCTTAATGTTTCTCCTCTGATAACGAGACTGAAATGCCAAGGGTTCTGTGTCCAGCCTGTATGTCAGCTGTGAGGAAGTGGCGGAACTAGGGCTCTGCTGCTCTCTGACTTTCCCATTATTCGCTTTCCAGTTGAGATGATTAGAAAGGTTATGATTATAGATGCCTACAGTAAGTTATTTTCACAAGCCTCTAAAACTTACTTCGCCTTAATTTTAAAATTCTGTTGTTACTTCTTTCATACTTGAGTTCTTCAAACACACAAGGAAGGCTTTAGTGGAGGGCAGGTAAGTGCACTGCGGGGAGCGTGAGACTCAGGAGAAATGAGAGCACACATCAAGTGTGACGGCAGGGAGATAAAGGGGTGAGAGCAGAAACTGAACTGGAAGACAGTGGCTCCCACCCTAGAATTGAGCTGGGGCCGGGGGACAGTAACGTGTGCAGTGTAGTTCACTGTCATCAGTCACTTGTTTACTTGTGACCGTAATGAAGCCTGATGTGTGAAGACCCCAGGGACCAGGGAGTCAGCAACCAACTGCTCTGCTGTGTAAAACTCTTCCTTTCAGGAAGTGATATACCCGCTCTGAGGAAAGGTGTATCGAATGTGGTGAAGTACTTAGATCCCAGTGACTTACAAATATGTTTAGGAATATATGCACGTTTACCTGTGCACACATGTTGTCTAAAGTACCTTGCTGGAAACTAGACACATGGGAAGTTTCAACTTTTCAACTTTAGCCATTTTTCTAGTTATCTGCAATTTTTGAGAATCTTGAAATTGCTTTCAAAGTGGAAAAATTATGTGGGTTTTTCATCTTTTCATAGCTCAAAAACTATTTAATATATTTTGCTCAAACTTTGCAAAAAAAAAAATCACCTTTGGGCTGAAACGAAGCATGGAAAATTTCACCACAACGGGCTAATTTTTTTGGAGAGCTGCAAGAAAGTGAAAACAAGGTTTTATAATAGAACATTTTTCATGCATGTGAATACTTAGTACTTGAGAATTTCTGAATGCCTTTGAGATTTAAATATTAAGCTATTTAAATATTTGTGTATCCATGATATATACTTTTGGATGTAGAAAATGTCTCCTGTCTCCTCAACTCTTGGAAGTTGGTAAGATGCGGTTACAGGGAAAGGTAGGGGAACTGAAGCGAAGTGGCTACAGGCCAGAGAAGCCTCACACTTACTGCCTAACACATTTTATCATTACCTGTTCCTGGCCCAGCCGTAGTGAGTAGGATATAGTAGATGCCACTAGACACTGATTCCGATATCTAGACAGCAGTTACCGAAGCAGTGTGAACATGGCCTGGGATCTTTATTAGGAATGCACGTTTTGGGTCTCATGCTGAGATGCTGAATGGGAAGCTATGGAGTGCGGGGCAATCAGTGTTATAACCAATGCTGATGATTCTGTGCATGTTCAGGCTCGAGAATCATCCACCTAAGCTTTTTGAAAGATTAAACCATAGAATGAATGGAAACGCTTTGGACAATTAAACGTGTCCTTGGTCTTTCTGTGATGTACCAACTCTGTCTTCTCATATCCCTTGAAAGCAGGAGGAATACTAATCAAATTCTTTACAGGCTGTTTTCTATATTAATGTACTGTCTTTCCACTTAGGACCTTGTCCACATGCACAAGACTCCCTGCTTGTTCTGAGTAATAGCACTACCAATGTGTGTTTTCTCATTTCCTTGAGTTATCAGGGTCAAGCCTGGCATGGAATGGGACTAGGTAGTATTTCGTTTTCATCTCTTGGAAGTCCTAAAGTCCAAGATTTATTTATTCATTATTTATTTGTGGTGCTACGGGATGAACCCAGGGCTTCACACATGTTAGGCAATCACTGTACCCCTGAGCTATATTCCCAGCATCTTGAATCGAAGACTTAAGCAGCAGGATACCAGTTTTATCAGTGGAAGCTGATTTAAGCTCTGCTGTTTTGTGTGCAAGTTCTGTCTTAGGTTTTACAGTAGTCTTCCACATTCATGCAAACTCCAATGTCTGTGGCATTGTAACAGACTTGGCGACTGTTATTCTGGTGATGGAAGTCACCTATCTGTTCTGTGTAGGCCTTTAGCTAATGACTCATGCCTGGCTTGGTATAAGGATGAGAAATGTGGGCATAGCCCCATGCAGTGGTGGTGAACATGTTAGAGCTTTCAGTGCTACAGCCCACTGTGGCACACATGCCATAGGGTCACCACCCTTGGCCTGGGAAATTTAGGGAAGTTAAAGCACCAACCCATCTGAGTGAAGCATACAGCTATATAAACTATCATGAAAGGGAAGGGAAAAGATGTCTTTTTAAAATTGATAATGTAAAGTTTTATTGTGAAAATCTTCAAAAAGAAATAAAACAATTGTATAATCTCCAAATGCTCATTATCCAGAGTCATATAGCCACTAATATTTTGTTATCTTTATCCCATTTTTCTCTTAACTACTTTCAGGTAGATTATAGCCCTCTTGATATTTCATCCTGAAATACTTCATTGTATGTCTTGGTCAAAGGATATTTTCTTATATCACTACCTTATTATCACACCTGCCAGAGTGAATGGCCATTCTTTATCATCAGTTACAATTCATACTCAGGTTTTCTTTGTTCCCAAAATATCTTTTTATAGTTGGTTTGCAAGATCCTTCTTTAAAGGTTTCTTTCTGATACAAGTTAAAGTATTTGTGAACTCCAGAAAGGTAGAAAATAAAAGTAAAAAAACCAAAGGTACCATTGAAGTGTCGAGAGAGACTGTATACGCAAATTGCTTTTATAATGCAGCAAGTGGCTTCTTAAAACAGAATATGAAATTGGCTTATAGAAAAGTATAGATAAATTTTGGTACAGTTTGTTTTAGAGATACTTGGTGTAAGCGTCCATTGTTTTAAAGGGATCATTTTAAAGCTAACTTCCTTGAGTTGCTATGCTTAGATGTGGAGAGCAGTGTTAGCCATAGAGGCTCCATGTTAAATCTTACCCTCCATTGTATAGAGCAAGGAGACTATGTTACGAGGAAACGCGTCCTTGCCAAATTAGATGTTTACTTTCAGAAATTGTCCTGGAACATGATGAACGTTTTGTAAACCCGAGAAACAAGAAAGCCCATGAGGGTGGGGAATTTCCAAAGAACTAGAGAACAAGGAAGCAGGTGTCTTTGGATAAGGGTCATGATTAATAACCAAACTCACCTGTGATAAAAAGGGGAGGAGAATAAAAAAGCGCAGCGGCAGTCTCTCTGAGAGGCTCCCGACTCTTATCACTGCGTCTTTCTTTTTCTTCATCCTCACTCCCCCATTCAGGTGCTGTTCGACAAGTGACAGCTGGCTCCATCACTTAGACTTGAGAAAATAATGTAGCATCCCCTCTCAATTTCTTCAGTGAAAAAAGAAAGAAAAGAAAATTTTTATTAAGACATGTTTGCAGTATATAATGTTTATATTCTTTATGGGAAATATTAGCTGCTATAATCAAAAAGCAAAAAAATTATTATAAAATATACAGCTTCTGGACCACAATATGGAATTCGTTTGTTCTTTATTTGAAATAAGGGGGTTCAAAAAGACATTCACAATTTAGATTAGATCTAATAGACCATATTTGAAAAAATACAGGATGGCAAAATGCCAACCAGGACATCCATCATCATCTTCACCATTACGTTTAGTGGATAAACATTTCATTGAAATTGCGCCACCTACAGGAAAAAAGGAAAGGCCAACGCGACAGACTAGATAGTACTGTCCAGATTGTAACGTTGTATTGTGCATTGAATATTGTAGGATACACCATACACAGAAAAATTATTGCATAAATTTGATAAAATTGTTTTCATATTGCCTTTTACCTTAGAGACATTAACAAGAAATATGTATAACTTTGGTTATTTTGTATTTAAGTAATTGGACTGCTAAGTGGTTAATTCCTTCTTCACCTCCCCTTTCCCATGTCTTGATGTCCTTACTATCTGAGAAACATTTGAGTTATATTTACAGTTTTATTTATTAGGGTTATTTAGGGTATATAATCCCTTCTGGATACTTAGAGATCAAATTCATTTACCGTAATGGTGGTTAATCCTTCCAACACCACTTTGCGGGTGCTGTTAGAATTTTACTTTGTACATGAGGAAACTGAGACTTAGAAAGGAGGTGCGTAATTTGTTCCACTTTAGACACCTAGTAAGTGACATTGCTAGGATTTGAAACCACATCTTAACCCCAAGGTCCACGTTGTCATCGGGCTAAAAGGTTATCCTTTTACTATAAGGAATTTGTGAGATCCATAAGACAAGCATTAGGTTCTTAGATAAAGAGGCAAAGAACATGACAGATAATTCACTAAGGAAACTAGCTAATAAGATGTTCCAAAAATTATATACCTGGCATGGTGTATGACACAGCGATGATAAATTAGTACACAGTAGTACATAATGATGTCTGTTTACTGAGTATGTAGTGCTTACTAATGTGTATTTGACGAGTGAACCTCAACAGGTATCAAAATTAACTACCATTGCAGAGTTTAAAAGAACAGGTTGTGTGGGAGGGGGTTGCACTGTGGTAATATGGCTCTTCCTTAGCCGGCGGTGGCCAGCGCGGGGACAGAGCAGCCCTGCTCTCAGGTGGCCGGTGTCTAGGCTGCAGGGGCTCCTCGGGTCGTGGCTAGGAGGCGGTGGCGGATGCTGGAGGGACGTCCTCCCAGCTGCTGGGGGGCCGCTGCATCGAGATGAACGCCTCCGCTTTGGTCGGGGTCCGGCAGCCGCCCTACCGCCGTGTTCTGCCGCGCGGGCGGGCCCTACGTGTGGAGCTGCCTTCTCAGCAGCGACGTCTTCGACATCTTCGGAATATAGCTGCTCGGAACATTGTTAATAGAAATGGACATCAGCTCCTTGATACCTACACTTCACACTTCACTTGTGTAATGCTGAAAAGATATATAAAGAATTTTATAGAAGTGAAGTGGTTAAGAATTCTTTGAATCTAACGTGGCGGAGTCTTGATTTTGAAATAATGCCAGATCGACTTGATACATCTGTGTCTTGCTTTGTAGTGAAGATATGGGGTGGAAAGGAGGACATCTACCAGCTGCTGATTGAATGGAAAGTCTGTTTGGATGGGCTGAAATACTTGGGTCAGCAGATTCATGCCCGCAACCAAAATGAAATAATTTTTGGGCTTAATGATGGCTACTATGGTGCTCCATTTGAACACAAGGGTTATTCAAATGCTCAGAAGAAGATTCTTCAGGTGGATCAGAACTGTGTTCATAATTCTTATGATGTCTTCTCTTTGCTACAGCTTCATAGAGCCCAGTGTGCAATTAAACAGACTCAGGTAACTGTTCAGAAGATTGGAAAAGAAATTGAAGAAAAACTAAGACTCAAGTCTACAAGCAGTGAGCTGAAAAAAGAAAGTGAATGCCTACAATTAAAAATTTTGGTGCTTCGAAATGAACTGGAAAGACAGAAGAAAGCTTTGGGACGGGAGGTGGCATTACTGCATAAGCAATAAATTGCATTACAGGATAAAGGAAGCACATTTTCAACTGAGCACCTCAAGCTTCAGCTCCAGAAGGAAGCCCTAAATGAGTTGAGGAAGGAGTGTACTGCAAAAAGAGAACTCTTTCTGAAGACTAATGCCCAGTTGACAGTTCGTTGCAGGCAGTTACTCTCTGAGCTTTCCTACATTTACCCTGTTGATTTGAATGAGCATAAGGATTACTTTGTATGCAGTGTCAAACTGCCTAATTCTGAGGACTTCCAAGCAAAAGATGATGGAAGCATTCCTGTTGCCCTTGGTTACACTGCACATTTGGTCTCCATGATTTCCTTTTTCCTATAATTGCCCCTCAGATATCCTATAATTCATAAGGGGTCTAGATCAATAATCAAAGGTAATATCCATGACAAGCTTACTGAAAAGGAAAGAGAGTTCCCACTATATCCAAAAGGAGGAGAGAAGTTGCAGTTTGATTATGGTGTCTACCTTCTAAACAAAAATATAGCTCAGCTAAGATATCAACATGGACTAGGGACTCCAGACTTGAGGCAAACCCTTCCTAACCTGAAAAACTTCATGGAGCATGGACTAATGGTCAGGTGTGACAGACATCACACTTCCAGTGCAATCCCTGTTCCAAAGAGACAAAGCTCCATGTTTGGGGGTGCAGATGTAGGCTTCTCTGGGTGGATCCCATCACCAGACAAAGGACATCGAAAACAAGCCAGCTCAGAGAATGAGAGACTCCAGTATAAAACCCTTCCTCCCAGTTACAACTCCACATTAGTGCAGCCAGTGACCACCATCCCTTTTGTGGGAGAATCCAAGAGAAAGACAGCATTTCTGTCCTCCTCCTTGGACACCTCCTTGGACCTCTCCAAAGAAAACCAGAAAAAAAAAAGTGGATTTCAATGATAGCTTGAACAGCAGACATGTGAATGTAAACACTAGCCAAGAACCAGGAGAAGCCCTCTCTGGGCACCTGGCCACAGTCAGTGGCACTCTGCTGCCCGGTTAGCAGGCTGGCTCTGCCAGTGTCCAGCTCCCAGGTGAGTTACACCCAGCCTCAGGAGCGAAGCTCTTCTGTACTGTGGAGCAAGCAGAAGAAATCATCGGGCTGGAAGCCACAGGCCTTACCACAGGCAACCAGCTAGAAGCATTTAACTGCATTGCAGTGGACAGTGCCGTAGCAGTGGAGTATGATGAACAAGTTCTGGGAGAATTTAAAGAGTTCTCCCAGAGGATCTATGCACTGAATGAAAATGTGTCCAGCTTCCACCAACCACGCAGGAGTTCTGATAAGTGAAGGGAGCAGACAGACAGGAAGACCAGGGCAGGATCACTGCCCAAAAGGAGAATAAAGCTGCACTTACTCTTTTTAATAATTATGACACAACATGAATATTAATGGAGGATATTCCTCAGAAAAACAGACTTTGGGACTAGAGGAGGGACTCGGGATCATTGTGATTCCGTGGGCCAGACAAAGATTGTGCTTTCAGGGTTTGCTTTTCAGGCCTGATCATTGTTTTAAGGCAAAAGTCACTCTCTAGTTGAAAGAGCTTATAGCTCCAGTCACCTTATAGGCATTTGTCTGCTTTTCATTTACACTTATATGTTATGCTCAGAGGGAAGATGATAATATATAAGTAATATAATGAACTCACCTTTAGTTTCTCATAAGCATTTGCCTTCATCATAGTTTATAAAACTTTGAGAAAATGGAATATTCAGAAATAGCTTTCCACCGTTTACTGAAGGGTCTGTGGCCATCTCTAAGGTTGATGAACAGACCATCATCCTTTCCTTATCCCTAAGTCTCTGTGCCCCTGCCCTGGCCCCCAGGAACTGCAGTGAATGAACCTGTAGCCCTCACTGTCTCCCATGTTCATAGTGGATGGACCATGCATCCTGATGACCAAGGACATCACATTCACTGGCCTAAAACCCTAGTCATGATGTTCCAGCTCTTCTGATCAGCTGTGACCTTTCACCTCTTCTGCCATACCCTTGATGTGGCCCTCAGAGTAGATGAAAACTTGGCTGTAGTGGATCCAGGAAACCCTCAAGGACCTAAGGTTCCTGCAGTCAGATGACATGCAGTTCCCTTTGAGAGCCAGAGTTTTTATCTGGGTAGGTGCTGTGGTCAAAAGCTAGGCATGCTTCTGGCAATACACTCACCAGACAAAAATTCCTACGTATAAATCCCATATTAATTTATTAAATTGCAGTCAAAGGAAGGCATTGAATATGACAATATTTAGAGTTGGGCAGTCCAATGTGCAAACTGCAAAGCAGTTGAGACAGTTGGGTTAAGAGACTAGATGGGGCATTGAATATTATTTGTATGTGTGCAATTTCATAAATATTAAATGATGTTTTTGAAGTCCAAAAAAAAAGAACAGGTTGTGTAGTGTATGTGTGCCCTGCATACACTGTGAGAAGTCTGAGCAGGGAGAGGAGAGCAGAAATAGAGTTCTGTGGAACTGCCTTTTGGGCTATTTTTTATTACAGCTGGAAACTTTTAGCTCTGTTTGTAGAGATGAGAAATAAGAATGTGATCTTTAAGGAAGAGAAAGGCTCTCCATTATGGTTTTCCTGTTGTGTGAAGTTGTTTTACACTCACTTCTTGCTTGTATGGAAAATCTGTGAACAATATGCAGTGTTGACCTCAAAAAATTCCCTGAAGTGGAAAAAGCCTAGCAGGCACTGAATGAAAGATGCTTCCCAAGAATGAAATGTGGTCGCTTTGAGATCTCACATTCCAGGCCAGCTCAGACTGTTTGTATTTGGTTGGGAAGAAGCAAGATTGTCAGGTACCAGGGAGGTATATTGATGAGAGAGTAAGACCCTAAAGCCAGCAGATTCATTGAAAGCCTGTGGCCCCTTCTCGTTAATGGGGCAAACTCTCAAGTTTTGTCCCTCGAGTCCAACAAGATTTCCAAAAACTTCTTCAGCTTCTTCGCCTCTTAGCTTCTCACAATTCAGAAGATAACTGAAGAAAGCTATTTCAGCACTCTTTGTGTTTCCTTTTCCCCTAGGATTTTGGCCCTATGAATTCCCTCTGCCTTTGGTGCTTTCAAGGGACTTTAAGCAACATTTTCCCAGTTTCTTAGTTGCTCTTGGCAGGGAGATTTCTTTGCAGCCAAGTAGTCCATTACCCCCATCCCTGCTGTGCACCATTTTACCACCTATTGCCTGTTTCAAGTTCTGCCAGGCCTGCTGTTGAGAAGCATATCGTTTGGTGTTTTGTTGTTGTTGTTGTTTGGGGTTGGGGGGGTTGCATAACAAAAGACAATTTATTTGGGGGGAAAGGATGGAAAGAAAAAGGACAGGCAGCTACCGTGAGGCAGTAGGGAGCTTGTTTCAGAGCAGGTGTTTTTAACTCTAGGATTTTAACTTTATCCCCAGTATTACACCTTACAATGATAGATGTTGGACTCCTTGTCCTTTTAATCTGGAAACCGGCATACTTCCATAGTGAGAACGCCTCTCTTCTCATTCCTCATGTGTGAAGCTTTCAGAAGTGATTCTCTGCATTGTTTCTGTTACCCATCTTTTGTCTTTCAGGTCTGTGCAGTGGGAAACATGAGGTACTTCCCCGGTATTATCTTCTAACTCACCTCATTAAACTCTTGATGTTAGCATTCATGCACATAGTTTCTAAGGAATTTCTTCTTCTTTGTTTCCTCTTTGTACTTTTATTTCATGGATCTCTTTCTCAGAGGAGCAGACTTTTAGCATTTTGCCTTGTGTTGTCTTCATTCCGAATTTCTCTTTCCACATTTTGTTTATGTTGCTCTGTCATAATTGAAACTTTGCTAGGCTATGTGATATCTCTTTATTATCTATGTACATTTAAGAATGAGCCATTAAAAATGCTAAGAGGTTTGATTTGTGAGTGGGTTTTGTCAGCTGGTCAGTTTTACTGAGGCTGACTGGGCAGGCACCCTGACATTTTGTGTTGGTATTACCAAGTTTCACTATCTGTATGTATGTTTTCTACAACTATTAAGTTTCTCCAAAACAAAAGTTGTCTTAGCCAGGTGTGATGGCACTCGCCTCTGGAGGCTGAGGCAGAGGGCCACAAGCTGGGACCCAGCCTGGGCTGGGCGGCCTAACTTGAGCAAGACCCTGAATCGAAGTACTAAATAAAAGTAAAAGGGCTGGTGACACAACCCAGAGTCCAGTCCCAAGTGGTAGGGGAGCCTCCAAAGCTCTTATCTTGAAACGAACACCCCAGGGGGTGGGTGTAGCATGGGAAAGACTCAGTAGGTGGTGTTTTGGCTTCCACTTTTACTTGCTTCTTGTAAAGCCTCTGCCCTACCTCTTCCTGTGCCCAGTAGACCCAGGTCTGGAACCTCTCCTTCAGTTTCTACATGGGGCAAACTTCCAGGCTGTGCGGGCTGTGGGAGAGTGGCCTGGGCGCTGGGTGAGGGCGTTGGGTGAGGGCCGGCCCTGGGGACTGGCGGCTGGACTGTCACTCGGTTAGTTTACCCGTGCTGGGACCACTACAGGGTGCCTGCCTGCGAGGACCTGGTGCATGTGGGAACCAAACAGGACAGCGCAGCCATCCTTTGGAGAGTTTACAGCCTGGGGGAGAGATGGAAATAAACGTAAAAATGAGGAAACCAACCTCCTCAGGGGTGGTAGTCTGGTGGCACACACCTGTAATCTCAGCACTTGGAGGCCGAGACAGGAAGATTGCCGAAAGTTTAAGCTCAGCCTGTGCTACATAGTGAGTCTGAGGCCAACCTGAACTACACAGTGAGAGCCTGTCTCAAAAAAGGTGATGATACCTTGATAAAAGAATGGCACAAGATAGATAAACTGGGGTGAAGTGCCTTGCCTGGGGGATAGAGGGCAGTGGTGCACTGCCAGTGATTTTTTTCAACATCTTACTTGGAAGTCATTTCAAACTCAGAGTTGCAAGAGTAAGAATAGAGCAAAGAACACAGTATATAACTTGCCCAGACATACTTCACCTCACTTGCCTTATTTTTTTATTAAGTTTATTGGTACATTTTAGGTATACAGTACAGTTACATTCATCATCGGAGATAGGCACCTTTACAGAATCTCTCTTGGTTCTTATTTTTTCCCCTTCCCCTGCCCTCCCTTCACCCCCTCCACCCTTCCCTATTTACAGCGACTTTGTTTCCATTTTTTCCTTTTCTCATATTTTTCCTTTCCCTTCTTTCCTTTCCCCTGCCCCTCCCACTTCCCCTACCCTACTACTCAGCCATAAAAAATGAGAAGTTAGAGACATTTGTAGCTAAATGAATGCACATCGAGGCCATACTCTTACGTGAAATAAATAGGACACATGTGTAAATACGAATAGTTTCTCTAGTGTGAGAAACTGAAAGTGTAAATAAGGATTAAAAGGTATAGTAGAAAGGGCCAAGGATTTAGCTCAGTGGTTTCGCCGCCTGCTATGCAAGCGTAAGGACCTGAGTTCGATCCCTGGTACCAAAAAAAAAAAGTTATAATAGATAATGTGAAATAGGAAGAGAAGGTCACTTGCCGTATTTGTTCTTCTCATTCTCACTCTCTCTCCCTCCTTTCTTCTCCCCCTCTTCACACTTTCTTTCTCTGTGTGTGTGTCTGTGTCCTGAACTGTTGGAGGCTGTGTTGAGTATATTTTTTTATCAAATACATCCTTAAATGTGTCATTTTTAAGAATAAGGATATTCAAAAAAATAATAAAAAAAGGATAAGGATATTCTCTTTCTTGACCATGGTATGCTTTCAGTGCTGGTAAATCTAGTGTTCATGTAATACTTTAGTCTGCTTTCCATTCTCCAATTTTTTTATTTGACCCATTGATGGCCTTTTTGATATTTCTGGAATCAGGTATTGCATTTAGTTCTCATTTCTGTTTATTCTTATCTTAACAGCACTCTATTTTTTTTTCATAAAACTGGCATTTTAAAGAATACAGTTACTGTTTAAAAAGAAGAAAGAGAAAACCTTAATCTTGTGTTTGTCTTACGTTTTCTTGCAATTGCATTGAAGTTGTGATTCTGGGCTGTAGAAGCCCATAGGTGGTGCTCTGGTCTCCATAAGGCCACACATCTGTGTGCACGTAATGTTGGGCAGCTCCCCGCTGATGACTCAGTCAAGGTGTTATCCAGTACTTCTCCACCACATACTTGTACTGTTTTCCTAACAATTAATAAGCAGTCTGTGAGGAGATACTTTTACAATTATGCCAGTGTCCTGCTCTTCACTCAAATGTTCCCCTAGGTTTAACATCCATTGTTTATCCTTGCCTAATCTTTACCGTGACAGCTGTAAAATGGACTTCCAGCTCTAGCACTCCCCCGTTTATATCAGTCAGCCTTCAGTCTTCTGTAAACAAGAGCCCTACTTTAGCATTTAGGTATGGGGTGGGGAGTAGTTAGTATCCTAGGGCCAGCTGAAGTAAGTGTATCTAGAAGAGAGTGATCCACTCTGTGGGGTACACTGTATAACTCTCCTTAGATGAGGCCAGAAAACTGACCATTGGATTTAGCAATGTGGATATCTTTGCTGAATTTGAGCAGTTTCAGTGGAATGAGAGAGATGAAAGATTTTCAGCCAGAAGTACCTCAGTGTACAGCCTCCACCTTGAAAGTTTCTGTGAATGAATTTTCCTTCTCTTTGTACCCCCTCTGGGATGTAAATCAAATACCCTGACGGTGTGGAAGGTGGAGAACCCTCTGGAGGCCCTGAGAACTCAGCTACCATTCAGCTTGATCCTCTCTCTTCCCTCTTCTGAAAACCTACCATCAGTATTGTCTCTCTTCTGCTATCCACACTGTCTTTTATTTTTTCTTTTACATTTTAAAAAATTATTTTCATTTTACTTCAATTTTGAGAGAAAGCAGATAAATGAAAAGGTTCAGTCTGCTTTGTTAAGCACGAGTGCTAGTCTCTGAACAGTAGCAGTTACACTCTATAACTGGAATTCATTTAAAGGCTGTGGATAATTAGGCCTGGAAGCTTTCACTGCGTTATGTGAGATTTTTTTTGTGGCCTCTTTGCCCTTCCCACATCCTCCCTCTCCATTCTGTTGTCCAGCAGGAACATTTAAACACACTCTTCCACACCAAGCCAAGTAGTGAGACCTGTCATTAATCAAGCATTTTGCATTTACTTCATACATTGTAAAATCCAGATAGCTATCTAGAGATGTGTTGTTACTGAAACTTACCCTGTTAGTACTGATATTTTTATTTCTATGGAGGATATTCCAGTCACCTTTCTTTAGACAATTGTGCAGGATCTGACTCTCCATAGAAAAGGTATATAGTAACTAAGTCAGTCTAGTCCAAGTTTGATCTCACATTATAGACAGTTGGCAAAGAAGAATTTCTGAGTGTTTTCATAGTGGAAATGACATTTTTTAAAGATAAGAAAACAGAATTGGAGCTTTCATTAGTTTACACAATGCTCAGAAATCGTAGTCAAAGAGAAGTAATAGCCAGTGGCACGGAGAGTGTTAGCTCCTCACACTATTGCCTTGCCCTGGTGGAGAACCACACCAACCCAATGGATTCCTGAGAGCTTCACCTTTGAGGGCCAAAGGACATGGCTTAGAATGAGTAAGACAAGCTTGAAACATGTTCTCAAATTGCTGGATTTCTGCATTATCTGGAAGTGAGACTTCATGGCCACAATGAGGCCATAGGTTGAAGAATGTCAGCAGCCATTAGAAGGTAGAAAAGGAAAGAAATGGATTCTTTCCTGGACCTTCCTGGCAGAGCACAGCCCTGCTGATATCTTGACTTCAGCCCAGTGGATACTGACTTGGCTTCCAAAACTGTGGAGTAAGTTTCTTGAACTTGAAGCCTCCTAGGTTGTGCCTTGGAAATTAGTATGTTGGCCTTGACACTTGATGACTGTTTCAGTTTTAAGACCCAGGTATCTGTCTTCCTCAGCTGAGGAAAACTTCCATGCAGTAATTCTCATCTTCTTCTTTCTAGAACTCATTTAATGGGACGGTATTTTTCTCAGATGAGGTCTTTAATTTTCTTTCCATTTGCTCATCTCTGCTTTCTGTGCTTCAGTGGGGTTTCTCCCACTAAGTCTCTTAAACTTTTCGGTTATTTTTTTTAAATGAATAACTTTTTAATTTTTAAAGAATACCGTCTTGTGTTCTTTTTTTTTTTTTTTTTTTTTTTTGCTTTACAATTTTGTAGAAGCTCAGAAAAAACAAATTCAGTGTGCAAACCACAAAATGCCAAACATGCCCGTTCTGAACAAGTGACTATTGCTTATGTACCAATTATAACATTAGTCTCCATCCATCTCGCCCTTCCTTTAGATGCAGTTTATTAAGATACTCAGGCATGGAACTGTCCCCACTCCTGACAGCACCTACTCTAGAGCAAACCTCCACTTCCTACTCAAACCTTCCTCTAACCCAAATCCAAATTAAGTGTTGTTTTTATATCCCACTCTTCATTAATATATTTTCCTATCTCTTAAGAAAATTACAATTTCTTCTAAGCCTTCATCATCTTTTCCTCTGAGTTCCTTTTATGTTTGTTTTGCTCTCTGCAGGCCTTACTCTAATGCCTGTCCCCTGTTGTTTCCTTTTTACGTGGCAGTGTGAAGTTTTTTACTTGGGGCTGGACAAGTCAGCTCTTCTGCTAAGGACCCCAAATGTGAGGCTTGTCAAAAGAAGATGATTACAGAGATGCTCAGCTGTGGAAGAGACAAAGTTCCATGTATAGTAACAGGGTGAATTCTTACATGCTGAAGTATTGCTGATGACCCCAAGGCACTCATAAAAAGGATGCAATCCAACTATGAGGATTGTTAATCTCTGAAATAATGGTGTCTGCTTTAGTAAGATTTGGTTTTTTTGGCAAACATACATATTAATTTGAGAGCCAAAGAAACATACTGTTTCCCCCCCTGAAATCAACCAACAAATGACAGTTTTTCAGATATACTAAGAGTATGCTCTGTACGGAGCCTTACAGGAGCATTTGTCCTCATAAGACTGAAGGAGTTTGTATTGCAGTCAGTTGTTACAGGTGACTCCTAGCTTCATTGAAAACGGAGGTTGTTTGTTTCATGGTCTTGCACTGGTGTGATATTTCAGAGGAGAAAAATAAGACATCTGTCCACCATAATAAAATCTAACGCCACATATTTTACAGTGATCTGTAGGAAGACTCACAAGGTATATTTCTTAACAGTGTTCATCTTTCGGACAGTAATAGTATTGTCAGTTCAAACTGTAGACCAAAGAACTTTTGTGTAAAAGTTACACGATGTTGAAAATAAAGGAAATACCTTTTACCTTTAAAAAGACAGGTGAGGCTTAACTGAGAATATCAGAATTACTTCAAAATCAATTTACATTGATTTAATGGTGTCAAATGTGCTTAATAACAATGCAAACTTTTGCTGTATGCATTTGACAAACCAATTAATTGGAAATATTAGCTGTATTTACTGAACCGCTACTAGGACTTTGGGGTTGAATTAATTTTTTAGTTGACTAGAAGTTAAAACTAGTAACAGTAGATAATTTCCAGCTCCATGATATACCCTCTACTGATAGCAGGGACATTTTGATTGAGAAACTAGTGGCCTGTCTTACCTGAAGACCAGATACTCTTCAGAGCTGGTAGCGGCGCCGAGACTGAGGAATGCTGCCGGGTCCTGTCCGAGAGGCGAGTGCTCTCTGGGCTCTGTGTTGGCTGAGACCTCAGGAGGGGAGTGAGGCAGTGTAAGCCAGCTTGTTACGGAGCTAGGAGGTGTGGCACCACCAGGAAGGGTGCTGGCTGTATGAAGGCAGGGAATCAGTCTGGGAATCAGTGGGAGGAGGAACGCGCCTTTCCAGACCTTTGAGGAGGAAATAATCAGACCGTACGTCTTTGATGCACCTTTATTTTTTCCTGAAACAAACAGGACAAATCATTACCTGTTTTGCAATCAAAGCTGTGACGTAACGGGGATTTGTGCATTTCCTTCAGTCACTTCGAGGGCCTCACCTTTGCCCAGGAGTTGACTGCTTGTGTTCCTGAGTTCAGCCTCTCTCTCATGGGGTCTTAGTTGCCCTGATTTGCCTTTTGGATTTGGATTTACTTCTTGCCAGGTAAGATGGAACTAAAAAACCCACACTGTGTGCCTTCCAGCTGGCTTCTGAGAAGCCAGCAGTGTGCTGAGACGGCTTCTGTGGCAGAAGAGTCCTGTGTATGGCTGTGTACTGAGCACTGCCTCTGGCCCTGGGCCGGGCTCATCACTCTCCCTTAGTCTGAAACCCTGTGAAAGACACTTCCACCTCCTCTTAGTGTAGCATAAAAATGGTATTTTGATTATAGAACTAAAATGTTCACGGTGTCTTTCAGCATTAAGTTAAATGGAAACTTTTGAGTGTGTGATTTCTCCAAATAACCCTGGGCTGTCTCATCAGCACTTTGTTCATGAAGGTATTCAGTGACTGTTTATTTAATATTTTTCTTTCTGAGGCCTTTCACCAGAGTGTTAGGCCATGACAAAAAAAGAGATTTCTAGTGCCCGTTTTCTTTGTTTCTGTTGTGCTCATTGTTTCCAGTAGCCTGGGACCTGTCATGCATTATTTTACATATAGCTCCCTCTCATTCCAAGTTCTCCACAAGCCAAGTGTCTCCAGCGGTCAGCACACACCTGGCGTGTTCCAGGTACTTAGTGTGTAGTAAGCGAATGAGCAAGCCAGTGAGCAAGCAGTAGCCCCAGTGCACAACTCTTCCTCCCAGCCACTTTGAGCCTGAGGTCTCCAGCACTAGGGCTTCTAGTTTAGAACAACCCCAGCACTGCTGGAGAACCCCTGGGGGCTTTTGGCTTCCTGGCCCATACGCAGTACTCCAGCTTCGAGTTCAGGGAACTGCCAGCAGCAGCTTTGTCTGCTAAACCTCCTTTCGTGTTGTTTAGCTTTGCCCCCAGGAGCCCTGCAAAAGGCTTGGTGGCTTGATGTGCTAAAGGCCGTGGTAGTCAGCTGAGAATTTTGTAATTGTAAACACGAGAGTGGATTTGATATTGTCACCATTCACTGAATTCCGAGGATATCTGAAGAATAATGTTAATTGAGTGTAACAGGTGTTTGGTGGGTGATTATTACACTGCAGAGCAGTGTGTAAAGAAAAATCTGCAATTATTATTTTCTGAATGAATTCTTAGAGAGTCTGAACCAGAATGACTAAAAAGAAAGTGGATCCGAAGAGGATTCAAGCTGAGGAGAAAAGCATTTGGCATTCAAAAAGAAAAAGAAAAAAAGAAATGAGAAGTATATAAAATGAACAGTGAAACTCAGTTTCAAATATTTGTGCAATCCTAGCTTATATAAAGATCTCTGTCTCCAAAAAATAGTGTGTGTGTGTGTATATATATATATGCATATCTGCAAATATGCAAGCATTCCTTATAATTATCATCCCTAACATGTAGATTAAATAAATAAAAAAGGGGCTAGGGATTTAGCTCAGTGGTTCCTCCGCCTGCCTCACAAGAGCAAGGACCTGAGTGCGATCCCCAGTACCAAAAGTAATAAATAAATAAATAAATAAATGAAATAACTTTTTTACATTCAAGTAAAGTGTAGAAAAATCTCTACCCAGAGATCTAAGAATAATTCACATGAAAGGAAAATGGTAAACGTGGTCAGTTTCTTGAATACCATCCTAACTATATTGAAATGACATCATTTTGTTTTAGTAATCAGTAATGGTACTGACTGTAGGGAAATTGTGTCCCCAAACTAATGATTACAAAGATTTTTGTATTGTGCATTTAATGGTTAATGAAATGGCTCTGAGTCACTCTGCTTGTGTTCATATCTCATCTTTATCACATAGCCTGATCAGTTTGCTCATCTGTGAAAAAGAAATATAGGATTGTTGTATGTTAAATGAGATAGTGGGTATAA
Organism: Heterocephalus glaber; assembly: GCF_000247695.1. The sequence goes on along the minus strand of NW_004624738.1, from coordinate 3,358,175 downwards.
ATTAGAGTGATGTAGTGTCTAGAAAATAGTAATAATTTCTACTGTTCTAAATACTTCTCTGGAACATATTCCTATACATAATGAAATTTTAAAGACAGAATATAGTATCTCAAAGAGCAAACATTGATGATTAAAATACAATAGCATTTGCAATTTAACTGCATACTTAACTACATACACTGAGTAGTGGTTCCAGTCACATGCTAAGGAAAGGAAAACATGACCTTATGGGGAGAAGAGATATCTAAACTGAGATTATTTCTAAATCTACACTTTTACTACTAAGAGCTTTACCTTTGAAGGCTACTGGTTTATATTGCATGTTTGCTAAGATGTGCCTTAACACTGTTGACAGTCAAATGCAATGAAGTACTGTGTGTTCCATTGTCTTGTTTCCAGCATGTAGAGTGGAGAAGCATTCCACCATGACTGTAACAGATGGGCTAACCTAATAAACAAATATCATAGATAGTGGTGAGGCTGTTCTTTTGGATATTATTTGTCATGGTTTCACCTAGTCGTAACATATAAGCATCATTGTTGGTCTCAGAAAAATGGACACATGTGTAATAAGCTATCTAAATGGTGGCATCAATGAACTTTTTAGACTTACTTCTTTTTGTTTTTCTTTTTAATCCTATTTAATGAAACACTGCCCACAAACCATACCCAAGCATTGTACTCTTTACCTTATCAGCAGACCTGAGATTGTTTCTTAACTTTCTTTCTGAAAATGATTAATAATAATAATAAATTCAAGAAAAATTAATGCCACAATACTGTCACTAATCCCCACAAGTGTATCCAATAGAAAAAGTCCCAGTGTGCATATTCACTTTCTTGTACTGTTCAAGAAAACATGACTGTTCTTTATTATTGTATTAGTTAGGGTTCTCTACAGTGACAGAATCAATAGAAAATATTTGTGTAATTATGCAAGGGGACTTACTAGGCTTGCAGGATAGAGGCAGGAGAGGCCACAGTGACTGTTTGTACCCCAGAGACCCAAAAAATCTAGCAGCTGCCCAGTCCAAGAAGCGGGAAGCCACAGAGCAGGCAGGGCCAAGATAGCAGTGCCAGTCCAAGGCCAGAGGCCTAGAAGCTCACTAGAAGGTTGCTGGTGCAGGTCTGCTTTGGAAGGCTGAAGAAACCGGAAACCTGTGTCCAAGGCAACTGCAAGACTAGAGCTCTTCAATAAAGAACACGCTTCCTTCTGTTTCCCCTTTGTTATTCTGTCCAGGCTACGAGCCTATTGATTGATGCCATCTACATCTGGAATGGGTCTTCCCCCACCTCAGTTTGCTGTCCTACATGTCAGTAATCCAGAGACTTGCCCAGACCTGTATTTTACTAATCTACGTGTTTCTTAGTCCATTCAAGTTGACATTTATTAGTCACTTTCCCATTCCTGAAACAAAACACCTGATACCTACCATTTAAAGGAGGAGAAGTTTATTTTGGCTCATAGTTTTCAGTGGGTTTAGTCCATGGTTGGCTAAGCTCTAAGGCACGATGGAAGAGCCACATAGTGGAAAGTTGCTTACCACATGGCTGCAGGAAGCAGTGAGAGAAGGGATGAGCTGGAAACAAAAATATACCCTTCCAAGTCATGCCGTCAGTGACTCTTTCTGACCAGACCCCAAATGAAAGACTTTTGGGGAACATTTTGGATCTAAACCGTTACATTCTGCCTCTGACTCCCAAAAGACTCATGTCCATCTCATTATGCAAAATGCGTTTAGTCCATCTCTAAGTGGTGCTCAAATCTTAATAGTTCCAGCGTTGCTGAAAAGTCCAAGTCCAGAGTCTCCTCTGAGACTCAAGGCATGTTCTTAGCTGTGAGCCCCTGTAAAAATTGAAAACACAGTTAAATACTTCCAACATGCAGTGGCACAGGGGAATATTCCTTTTCCAAATGGGAGAAATGGGAATAGAAAGAAATAGTGTCAAAGCAAGACCAAATGCAGAGGGCAAATATTAAATCCTGAAGCTCCCGGGGTGTGTTCAGCACCCAGGGCAGACTGTGGTACAATGTGAACTCTAAAGGAGTTGGGCAGCCCCACCCCTGTGACACTGCTGGTCGCCATCCACATGGCATCTCTCTTTTGGGCTGGCTCTATTCACTGCCTGCAGCTTTCCTCAGCAGATTTTCCACGTTCCTGGCATCTGCACCTTCATGGAGTCTCCCTGGCACCTTCACCTTCACTCTCACACCTTCACATGCTGCCCTCTCAGGCTCCTTGTCTGGCTTCCCAGGCTTCCCTTTGAAATCTGGGTGGCAGTCTCCATGGCCAAATAACTCTGCATTCTGCATGCCTGTAAAACCAGCACCACATGGTGTCAACGTTTGCTGCCAGCTCAAGCAGTATCTTGGCCCCCATGGACCATGGCTGCAGTAACCTCTGAATACCTGAGTGGCTGAGCACAGTAGAATGAATCCTGGAAAACCAATTAGGTGGCCCTTCTCAAGCAGGGCACACCGGGTATTTTCTCAAACGAAAGGTTTATTATACTTTTGCACCTTTCACCTGTGATGAGTGAAGCCTTATTGATGCTTGGGAGGACTTCAAGCCATTTTTCCTATCATCCTGATGCAAAGTACTTGGTTTCTTTTTAATGCTAAGTTTTTCAGCAGCTGAGCTTTCCTTAACCTCAACTTTACAAGTGGTTCCTTTCTGGCCACCAGCAAAATTTTCAGATTACTCAGCTCTGATTTTTGGTCCTGATTCTCACTGTAAATGGCTAAAGGAAGCCAGCAGTACCTCTGCCACAGCCTAAATGTTGACCTGACCTGAAGTTTCTTTGCCACGTAAATTACCCCACTGTCCTTAATCTTAGTATCCTGCAAAATCTCAGGACATGGGCAAAATGAAGACAAATTTTCGGCCAGTGTAACACTCATGGCCTCTAGTCCAGCTGCCGATGGGTCCTTGTTCCTAACTGAAACCTCCAGAGCCTAACCTTCACTGTCTGCATTCCAGGCAGATGCTCTACCACTGAGCTACATTCCCAGCCCCTTGTCTGCATTCCTATCAGTATTCTGGTCTTCTGACCTCCAACCAGAATCACCCACCAAGCTTGGCTGACAGCATTCTAAGTCTTCCCTGGCCGGCATCTCCTGACCACTTCTACAAGCCAATTCCAAAGGCTGCTAAACCAGTCAGATACAGTCACAGCAGTGACCCCACTCTCAGTATCAGTTTTCTGTATTAGTCACTATCACATTGCTGGGACAAAGTACTGATATCCACAACTTAAAAGAGGAGAGGTTTATTTGGGCTCACAGCATCCAGTGGGTATAGTTCATGGTTGCCGGGCTCCGAGACATGGTGGGAGGGCCTGTGGAAGATAACTGCTCACCTCATGAACGCAAGGTGGCACAGAAGAAGGGAAGAGCCAAGGAGGAGACACCCGCCCTTCTGTGTCCTGCCTGTAGCAGCCCAACCCACTGACCGGGCCCACTTCTGCATGTGAGACTTCAGAGCACACTTTAGATCTAAACTGTAAAACATACCATCATTAAGGAATTGGCCATCCTAGAAGTTCTTTCTTTAATGAGACAGTAACATAAGATGTTTTATATACACAGATTTGGAAACCTTCCCTGCACAGCTGTATTATTAAATTCAGTATACTTCACTGGCCTGGGTGTCGTGTTGTTTGGTTTGGTTTGGTTTTGGGGTTTTTTGTTTTGTTTTGCTAGTAGGTTTATGTATGAAGAATGAAAATTCTTATTAAGGTGACTTATCTAACCAAATTTGGACTATAAATTTCATGGAAATCAACATTATGATACTTAGAAAAAGTATAAGTTTCATCTAACAGATAACATACCTGTTGTTCTCTAATGGCAAAAGAGGAAAACCAGTTCTCACCAAGTATTGTGATAAACAGTCTTTGATCTTGTTATATTTTTGCAAGGCAGTGAGGCATTCTTATTTATAACTTCCTTCTTATTTTGGTCCATTCCCATGATTTCAGAGTGCACTTGAATTCTCAATTTGTTATTGATATAGATCAACCAAATATTACCCTGTGGTTGCTCATGTATGTTTAGTTTTCTTGTGTGCAATTTTGTTTAACATGGGTCACGGTAAAGGATCATTTATGAAAGTAATGGATTGTTTCCTGTTTCTACCAGCTGATTTGATCAGTCTAAAGTTCCTTATGTACTGTGGGTTATGTAAGTAATATGGACTCTGTGTACATTTTTTAGTTTGACAGTAACTGAATTAACCATTTATAGTCTCTAAATCTTTGAGAATTTTAATAAACATAGGAACTTGCTCATTTTGAAGAGGGTACATTTGAAAATCACTTGAGTAATTCCTGTACTGTATAAAAGTAAATGATCAGACTTCTCTGAAACAGATCATTTTCATTTATTGATTGCACTGTAGATTTGCCAGTGGGGGGGATAAGAACATTTACTTCTGGCTTTGTCACTTAAAATGTTTGTAGTATGTTTTAGCATATTTCTCTGTGTTCATAAACAGTGTACAATAGGATAGAATTTAGTTTTACTTTCCTAATAAAGAATTTGATTGTGTCTAAGAGTTCTAGTTTTGAATATTTTCTTGTGTATAAATGCAAACTGTTTTCTCTACATTCTAGGCAGCACTCAACATTCACCTTTTTGTTAAAAGCCATTCTAACAGGTGTGAAGTGATAGCTCATTGTGGTTTAATTTGTATTTCACTTATTAAGAATGCTGAGCATCTTATATACCTGTTGCCATTCATATGCCTATTTTGATCAATGACTATTCTTGTCCTTTGCCCATATTTTAGCCACCTTATTTGTTTTCTTGCTATTGAGTTGTTTGAATTCCTTATATATTTTGGATATTAACCCCTTACCAGTGTATGGTTTGCAGACATTTTCTCACATTCAGTAGGTTGTCTCTTCACACTGTTGTTACTTCCTTGGCTGTGCAGTCCTATTTGTCTATTTTGCTTTTGTTGCCTGTACTTTGGAATATATCAATTTCATGGAACTTTTCCGCTATCTTTTCTTGTAAGAGTTTAGGCTTTAAGTCCTACATTTGTGTCTTTAATCCATTTTATTTTTGTATATAAGGTAAAGCTTTAATTTTATTCTCCTACGTGTGGGTGTCCAGTTGTCCCAGTAGCACTGACTGAGGAGACTGCCCTTTACCCGTCGTGTGTTTGTGACACCCTTGACTATAACTATGTAGAAGATTTTCTACTTGGTTCTGTTGGTCTGTTTCTATGCTGGTGTCATGCTGTAATGATTATTGCAGCATCGTGGTGTTACTTTAGCTCTATTTTTTGTACTGCCAGGGATTGAACCCAGGACCTTGAGCACACTGGGCAAGCACTTTACCAGTGAGCTAAACCCCAGCTGTGGAGCATACTTTTGAGGTTGGGTAATATACCTCCAGCTTTGTTCTTTTTGTTCAAGATTGTTTGGGCTATGGGGCTGGGGATTTAGCTCAGTGGTTTCGCCCCCTGCTGCGCAACCGCAAGGACCCGAGTTCGATCCCCGGTACCAAAAAAAAAAAAGATTGTTTTGGCTATTCGGTGTCTTTTGTGGTTCTATATGCATTGTATGGTTATTTTCTCTATCTGGGGAAAATGTCACTAGAATTTTTATAGGGTTTGTGTTGAATCTATAGATTGCTTTAGGAAGTATGACTATATTAATACTGTTCTTCCAATTCATGAACATCAACCATCTTTCCTCTTAATTGTGTCCTCTTTACTTTCTTTTCATGAATTTTATTTTTGTTCTTGATTTTGTTTTGTTTTGTTTTTTGTTTGAGAAAGGATCTCACTATGTAATTCAGGCTGGCCTTGAACTCACCTTGTAACCCAGGCTGGCTTCAAACTTGTGGTGAGCCTCCTGCCTCAGCCTCCCAAGTGCTGGTATTACAGGCGTGCTCCCAGTTAGCTTCATTGGTAATTTCTACCAAATATTCAGACAATAAATAATTCCGTTATCTTACTAAATCTAGGTCATTAGAAAGGCCATGCTTTCTAACTGGGTTTTTTTTTAACTTGCAAAATCTTTATATTCAAACCTAGAAAAACTAATACAGGTAAAGAAAGTATAAACTAGGTTTACTCATCAACATACAGAAATCTTACATAAAATATTAGGAAATCAAATGTAGTAACATCAGAAGATATGTGCTATAACCAAAGTATGTTTATCTCAAGAATGGAAGGTTAGTTTCACATAGAAAATCAATATGATAGTTTACCAAATTAATAAAGTAGGAAACCACATAATCATCCCTATATACGTAGAAAAGGCATTTGATAAAATGCCAGTGTCCATTTATGATTTCAGAAAACAATTACCAAACTGGGAATAGAGGAGTTTTTTCTCCTAATCTGATAAGATCCACCTCTAGAGAACCTTCACACATTTTATTTTACTAACTGATACAAGCAATGACAGTAAAAATTTTTCCTTTGAGGTTGGAAGCAAGAATTACTCCTTTTCAGCATCTTAAGAATTAGGCCAATTCATTAAGAAAATGAAATAAAAGATACAAGTATTTTTAAAGGAAGAAACAACACTGTTGTTATTTGTGGATGATATGAATGTGTACTTAAAAAATCCAGTGGCATCTACAGACATGTAATTAGAACTAGTAAGAGATTTACTGAGTGTACTGGGCACAAATTCACCATGCAAATATCATTTGTATATATCAGCAACGACCATTTAGAAATTAAGTTTTTAAAGTAGCCTTTACAATAATGTAAAAAATTGTAAATACCTAATAATCCAACTAAAGTAATGCAGGATGACTATAAAAATTATAAAATGTTTAGAGACATTAAAGATTTATAGTAAAGGGAGAACTACCCCATGATCCTAGACTAGAGAACTCAGTTTTGTAAGGATATTACTAATAAAGATATGCCATGTACAGGAACCTACTAACCTCAGTGAATGTAAACATTACATGCTGTAACATGAGCTAAGATTAATAATATCAATTAAAATGAAAATCAGGAAGTGCAAGGACCCGAGTTTGATCCCCGGTACCAAAAAAATGAAAATCAGGATAGGGGAATTAGAGAATAAGAAGGGAAAGAGGGTTAAAAAAAGAAACTCTCTGCAGTATGTACATGTATCCACTCCCCAAGATGATTGCAAACTGCATATACTGAAAACATGTACTAATAAAATTGTTTAAAATAAAAATAAAGATATTACTAAATTTAGTACAGTCTCTCAGAATTTCATCAAGATTTTTATGGAACTTGGATAGCCAATTCCAAACTGTTTACACAAATGCAGAGAGCCAAAAATAATCCAAGGTATTCTTGAAGAGCAAGAAGATGAGTTTAACTTACCCTACCAAACATCAAAATATATTATAAAGCTTTAGTAAATAAGATGTCATATCTTGGTATGGAGTAAGCCAGTGGGACAGAGTAGAAAGCCTTAACACTTCCTCAGGATTTACAACAGACAAAGTTTCACTTAAACGCAAAGGGCAGCCTTTGCATTTAGTTGTACTTGGGCCAATTGGATTTCTATATGGAAAAAAATTAAATTAGACCCATATTTTACACCATATATGGAAATCCATTTCAGGTAGATGATGGACCTAAATGTGAAAGAAGAAACTGCCTTAGTTACTTTTCTTGTTGCTGAGACAAAATATCCAACACCCAAAGTTAAAGGAGGAAAAGTTTATTTGGCTCACAGTTTCTAGAGGTTTCAGTCCATAGTCAGCTACAGGGTGGCATGGCTGACAGGCACTGCAGAGGAGAAACAGTCCATGGCAAAGCAGGATAGGCAAAATGGTAGCCAGCAAGTGACAAGTGATAAGCCACAGTCACAGCTCTTCCTGTCCCTTATATGTTTCCCAGGCTGCTGCCCTTAGGGTAGATAGCACTCGCACCCTGAGTCCCAGCATCGCACTGTGAATCAATGCCAGCATCATGTCTTTGATCCCAGCACCACAAACCCCAGATCCAGCCACCTCCAAAAATCACCACCTGTGACCACATGAGGCTTTAGGAGGACACCTACATACAAGCCATAGCAAAAACCATCCACCTTTTGAGATATTACTAAAGAATATTGACTGCCCAGGAGCCTGCAGCAACTGTGATCGGGCTGATCTGTCTGATCTGTCTGGCTTCCACATCACGTCTCGTTCCTACAGCTCTAAGGACTGACAAACTAGGACCCAGCCAAAGCTGAGAAATCAGCTTCTTCATCATTGTCTTTTTTGCCACCTTACTGCTACCAACAAACCTGCTCCTCAGTGTAGAGGGAGAACTCTTTCTTATGGGCTGGTGAGGTAGCTCTTTAGCCCTTCACCTGGGAGGCTTCGGCAGGGCAGGAGAAGCCCTTCCTTTCTCAGTACCAGCTGCTGCCTTGCATGACTCCACCTCTGCTTGAAATCTGTTTAGTCGTGTTAAGTCCAGCAGAACATGTGTAGCACTTTGAAGAATCAAAAGACTCATAATATCAGAATGACCTAAAAAGTAGAATTTGAAGTAGAACATTAATGATTGTGGTGCCACTCGAACTACAGAAAGATTTTTCATTATTTCTACCTTTTAGACTGTTGAAGCATGCTATTTGGCATCAGATCCCTAAATCCTACTGTTAACATTAGATAGTGAAATAAAAACTTACTTTCTCTGTGAACTCCAGATACCCACTAAGGTGACTGCACTTTCAGAAACAAATGAAGTATAATGCTTTATAAATGCTATATGACTTCCTCTTGGTCCATACCTTCTTCAGTGTCTGGTATTGTTAGACTTCCTCACTTTTACCCACCTAAAGGGCATGTGCTACATCTCTAAAAGTCATAACAATCACATTGGAATTTGAGCCATGAATACCAGTCCTTTAACAACCACAACAAAAATGTTTGGACAAAAGCTAAGAGGAAGTAGTGGCATACGCCCTGTACATTGACAGTAGAAAGGTATCTGTTCAGAGGTCTGGGGACATTGAAAAGCTATTAGGTTCATGCCCACGCTTCCTGCATCCAAAGATAACTGTAGTTATGATGATTGTGCCATGTACTCTGCTTGCCCTCTATATCATAGTGCCTACTGCTGGATTAGGAATGTTGTATTCCTTTGTATGCTAAGAGAAGAAAAAGATGACCAAACATCAGGATAGTGCTGGCATTCCAGAGCTGATCTCAATCCTTTTGTCTAAATGAACTGAGTTGGCGTTCACACTGAAAGAGGCATCCAGAGAAGGTGACTCCTTTGTTGATTTTTCTTGTCCAGACTCCACAGAGACCTGCATCTTCCTGTGGATCTTGGTATGTGATCTTTGCATAAGCCCATGGCAGTGCAGGTACCTGGCTCTGGCCTGAAGATTCTGGAACATATCACCCCTGACACTCTGGAGCCCGTGATAGCTGCATCACAAGTACCCATGAATGCAGCATACATTCTTCAGTAAGCATCGTCTAATCCATCCTGCACCACCTCCTCCCTTTGTTCTTGAGAAGAGGCCAGAGCAGAATCTCACATTCATATCCTGGCTGAAACTCGGCATTCATTTGAAAATCACAGAAGAAGCATTTGCAATGTATTATTACCAATCCAATATTATTAAGTTATTTGAAAAAGCTTTTGCTCCCTCCTCCCAAAGAAGGTTTTCTATTCACGATCAAGGTAATACATGCATGTATTAGAAAATATATTGTGTGACAGAAGAGGAGCTCCAGTGGAGGTCAGTTACTATGACCAAAAAAGAAATGGCTAAACTATTTCAGTTATTATTGAGAGAGAAGGAAGTCTAAAGGAAATGACTGAGCACTTGGCTGAGGTATATGGTGAAGGAAAACAAGAAGATATGACTGGAAAGAAAAAGTCCCCCACAGTTTTCACTCTCAGAGGAGTATTATAGGTGACAACTGGTCAACTTTGAAATACAGATAGTGCCATCAGACAGGTTATTATGAAACAGGTCTATCCATATAGTGGACAGAAAAGAGATAAAACCCACCTTTACTCTCAGGCCTGCCAGGAAAAGTGCATTTCATACATTCAGAAAGAGTAGTATAAGTGCACAAAAGAAAGGATAAAGCAAATCACTGATATCTGATGTCAAAAGAACAGACGTGCAGCTGAAGCTGAACCCCCCAGAGGCTTAAACTTACATTGTAGAAAAGATAAGAGGTAGCATTATGTGATTTATAAAAAGACTTGTTCAGTGAAAAAATAACATCTTCATGATTTGGGGTTAAAGAAGAATTTCTTAGGACACAAAGAAACAATAACCATAAAAGACTGAAACCAGTTTAAAAATGGGCAAAGAATTTAAATAGTCATTTCTTCAAAGAAGACATAGAAATGGCCTACAGGTGTATGAAAAGATGCTCAACACCACTAATCATCAGGGACATACAAATCTAAACCACAATAATATGTCACCTAACTCACATCAGGGTGATTGTTTTAAAAAGCAAAAGGTGAATAAGTGTTGGAAGGATGTGGAGAAATTGAAATCTTTGTATATCTTGTACATCTGCTGTGGTGGAGGGTTAAATTGGTACAACTACTTGGGAAAACTGCTTGGAATTATCTAAGCTGAGCATTCTGAATACCACAGGACCCAATATTCTGCTTTGAGGTGATACACCCAGCAGAAGTAGATGTGCACACTCACCAGGAGACACATACGGAAATGCTAACAGGCCTTCTGGTTTCCAGTTCCACAGGTGAAGGAGCTTGGATGTTGCCACTTCATCCTCACAAGTAAAAAGCCAGGCTGGGAAAAAGAAATGGCAACTTTTCCTGGGTCAGTTAGAGATGAGAGGACTCAAGGCAAACCACTGTCCCCAGAGATTAGAGAGGTGGACAAGGAAATACAGGGCATCATGCCTACCAGAGGAAAAATTCTTGAGAAATCAGTGCCACGGCAGGAAAAGCTGAACTGAACTTGACAAATTGCTAGTGGCCAACTCTGAAAGTTAAGAATTCAAGAAGACTCAGCCATATAGGGGTTCCACAATTTGTGAGATTACCTTCAGACGCTCTCTTAGTTACTTTCTCATTGCTGGGACAAAATATCCAACCCACAAGTTAAAGGAGAAGAGATTTCTTTTAGCTCACAGTTTATAGAGGTTTCAATCCATAGTCTGGTTGCAAGGCAGGATGGCATGGCAGGCAGAAAGTAAAGTAGATTTCCTTCTTTCCCTTTTTATTCCATCCAGGCCACAAGCCCATTGGTTGGTGCTACCCACGTCTAGATTGGGTCTTCCCTTTTCAGTAAGTCCATCATCCACACCCAAACTGTGTTAAACCAATCAGTGGTCCAATCTAGAACTCTAATAAGAAATCTAATCACTATTTAGCACACCTAGGTGTTTGTTTTATAATTGTTATTTAATACATTTCTATTTTCTGTACTTTATGAGGTGTGATCAAAATATACAGTGAATATTTAAACTTTTTAAATATATTACACTAAAAGACACATTGCCATTAATCCCCTGTAAAATACTGCCCTTTGCCTCAAACACGCTTATCCTATCATTCTTGCCACTTTCTGAAGCAGTTTTGGAAGTTCTTTTCTAATATACAGTGAATGCCACTGCTGAGTGCTTCAACCGAAAGCCAAGGTCATAAAAACATGACAGTGTTTCCTCATCCATCTTGTTCACCAGGTCTGACGCCATGCAACTTCTGGCTCTTCCTCAAAGTCATAATGACCATGAAAGGGAAGCATTTTGAGTCATAGCAGCACAACTAAAGACACGAAAGAGGACTCCAGAGCTGCTTCAAAAAGTGGCAAAGATGATGAGATAAGAAGTGTGTTCAAAAAAGCAAATACACACACACACACACATATATATTGGGGGGGGGGGTGGTACTGGGGATCCAACTCATGACCTTGTGCTTTTGAGGCAGGTGGTGGCACCACTGAGCTAAATCCCCAGCCCTTCAAAAAAGTATATTAAAAGAGATTAACAACAAGGTGTTTTTTACTGTAATA
>NW_004624738.1:3294422-3328119 GCF_000247695.1 Heterocephalus glaber | reverse complement strand
TTTTTTTTTTTTTTTGTCTAGCTGACCTGACAGTGGGGTATTGAGGTCCTCCATTGCAATTGTTTTAGTGCTTATCTCATTTTTCATATCCATTAATATTTGTCTTATATAGTTGAATACATTAGTATTTGGTGCATATATATTTATGATTGTTATTTTTTCCTCTTGAATTGTTTCCTTGACACATATTTAGTGACCTTCTTTGTCTCCTCTGATCAGTCTTGGCTTGAAATCCACTTTGCTTGCAAATATAATAGTTACCCTAGCTTTTTTCCAGGTTCCAGTCGCATGGAGTATTGTTTTCCATCCTTTGACTTTTAGTCTGTAAATTTATTTTTGAGTTGAATGTGTTTCTTGTAGGCAGCATATTGTTGGATCTTGTTTCCTGATTCATTCTGCCAGTCTGTTTCTTTTGATTGGTGAATTGAGACCATTAACATTGATGGTTATAATTGATATGTATTGACTTATGCTTGTCATATTATTTTCCTACTGTTGGTTCCCTTTCTTTCCCCTCTGTTTAATTGCTTGCCTTGCCTGGTTGATTCATTCTATTGGGATTCATGAAATTGTCTTCATTGCCTTTTTCTAAATATCCTTCAGAACTTTTTGGAGTGCTTGTTTGGTAGTCATGAATTTCTTCAGGTGTTGTTTATTATAGAGGTATCTTATTATGTCTATCAGTTTTGAAAGATAATTTTGCAGGATTCACCAATGTGGATTGGAGGTTGTTTTCTTTTAGGGCTTAAAACACTTCATGCCAAGCTCTCCTAGGCTTAATGATTTGTGTTGAGCAGTCTGCTGTCATTCTGATGAGTTTTCCTTTATAGGTGAATTGTTTCTTTTCTCTAACAGCTTTTAATACTCTTTTCTTGTGTTGAATTTCTGGAATCTTCACTGTTATTTGCCTTGATGTAGTTCACTTATCTGTATGTCAAATTATTTTTCCATGCTTGGGAAGTTTCCTGGTATTACTTCTGTGAACAGGTTTTTTATGTCCTTTGTGCTATCTTCTGATTTTTCATTGATTCCAGCTAATCTTGTGTTATTCTTCTTTTTATCATCTACCAGCTGCTGGATTTATTTTTCATGATCTCTTGCTGTTATTAAGAAATCTTTTATTTGATGACCCCTAATGGTGATCCTGTCTTCTAGATGTGATATTCTATTTTCACATTGATTAATCCTGCTGTGAATACTTTCCATAAAATTTTTAACCGCCTAGATTTCTGTGTGAATCTGTTTTATGGAATCCAGTTCTTTCCTGTGTTGAGTTTCATGGTTTCCATCACTTTCCTAAGTTTCTCTTTATATATATATATATATATCTACTCTAGATTCACTAACCATGTCCTTCATTATGGTCATCACTTCTTTAGTTATCAAATTATTTAGAATTTGTTTTATTCTAGAGATTCACTCATCTGTTTTGTTATTTCCACTGCTACCATTTCAGAAAGTTCAGCTGGGTGACTTTTGATTTCTTCCACCTCCATGCCCCCTGGATTTGCCTTGGGCAAGCTGGAGGCCTGGAATTGGTTCTTGCTTTCATGTATTCTCATTTTCTTTTTTCTTTTATATTTGTTTTCTGCATTGATGCTTATAAATTGCTTATAGTAGATACCTTTATTACTAGTATCAAGACCTCTTTAGGAAATGACTACTTTTCAGAAATGTTTTGTAGATGTAGTTGGCTTTTGGTTTTTGATTCTATCCCAAGATCCTGCCTCTTCATTTTATTAGGGAAAAGAGTTTGCTGCCTGTTTGGCCTAGCTCCCAGTTCTTTGGTACTTGGACTATGGTATTGTTTATGACCCCCAGAGAATTTTGGTATTGGCACACAAGAAAGCACATCTGATCACAGCAACTATTTCACCTTGCCTAAAGTAGTACAGTCAGTAATGATGGTAACATCAAACACAGTCTAGAAAATGACAAACTGTGGTAACTGTTAATTTGCCACCTTTAATGATAGGTACAAGATTTTATAGCTATAACAAAATTAAAACATCAGAAAATTATATACAATAAATATCCCCTCGATAGAGTGATTTTACTCTCAGGGGAAAAAATTTAAAAGGGATAAGAGGAAAAAATAGAGAAATAAAGGAAGAGAAAGATCAGAAGCAAGGCTAAAGGGCATAGGATGATTACCCAAACTTTGGAAAACTGGTGAAGAAGACAGGAGGGAAAGAAAGAAGGAAAAAATAAGAACTAAACAAAACAAAAAAACTAAAAGCACAGTTTAGTGAATATATAATACATATGACATATAGTCAAATGATAATTTCACACAGCCATATTAGTTATATCATATGCAAAACCTGTAAGCCAGACTGAACTTTCTTCATCTTTGTTCCCAACAACCAACTTGCAAACTTGGAAAACAGCCCTCTGATTTCTAACATCCTTTTCTTCTCTGGTCTTCCAATCCCTTGCCTGTAGGTCCAGCCTCCTGATATCCCCAGTCACGTTTGCTTCAGTAGTCTCTGTTTTGCCAAATACCTGCCCAGTCTGTGTAACTCTGTGTAAAGAGAGAGAGGACCTGTCTGTCTTCTTTGGATTCTTGAGTCATTCTCTACTTGGATACTTAACTCAGTCTGCCAGTAGTGATCCTTAACCAAGCATCTCAAACCTCTGGCTCTTCCCACCTCCCCTCTGGATCTGCAGTCCCACCTAGCCTCCTCTGCAGCAACTGTCACAGAAGCAGCCTTTGCCCAGGTGCTCTGGCCATCCTTCAGGTGACTCCTCCTACCTTGCTTCCAAGTGGAAGAAGGTCCCTGTTGAGAGAGCAGTGCTGGTGGAGGAAGAGCTACCCTTTGCAGGGATTAGTGTGCTCTTCTGAGCCATGACCTTTACCTTCCCAGCTTGACTCGAAGGAGGCCTTGCGGTGTTTGGATATTATGTAATGTCTGTGCTTCAGTAGAAATCTTACAGAAACAAATGGAGGAAGTTCTCTAGTCCAAGAAGTGGATAATAAATCCTGCCCTATCTGGATAGAAACTGTTTCTCTGTATCCTTAGTTTATACACACATTTTTTTGTTGTTGTTGTTGCTGTAAGCTCTGAAAAATTCAAGGAATCAAAGCAGTCAAGTATTTCAAATGTTGCTGTGCCTGGTAGAAACGGTGTATCCCTGCCTGTAGGCCAGAGTTTGGTAGCATCAGTATTCTCCTCCACTGTGAAGGAGTAAGATACCATTTCCTGCTGAGCACTCAGAGAGGAGCAGCCCCACTCAATTAGCATATGTTATAAACATCACTGCAGTGTTTTTTAGTGTAATTTGTATAATTAGATTGTTCTAAGTATTATTTTTTTAAAATATACATGGATTTTCCCCCTAATTTTAATTCTGGAATGTTTGCTACTATATATTTTCTTTACAGTAGATGTTCTTCCATTTCATGAGAAAAAAACTTTCCACTGAGACAGCTAAATTGGATTTTCTGATCAAAGCTAAAAGAAAATATATTTTAGCTCAACAATATCATAGGTCAAGTAATTAACTTTTTAAAATATTCTAAGTTCTTTTCATTAGGCTAAATTGATGTTTTAGTTTCTTTCTGTTACATAACTACAAAAACACAACACAGAGACATAGGGAATTCCTGGCAGCTTACATTACTTTGTTGAATACATTCCTGTAAGAGAAAGTTTCATAGTCTTTCCTTAAACAATATGGAAATAGCTTTTTATACATCTACAGTGATATAAAATGCACTGAACCATTTAATGTGCTCACAATACAAGCTTCAATAAGGAATCACAAATTCCTCTTCATTTATTTTTAACTCAACCCCAGAATAATTTTTTGGAGAGAAGAAACCAGATTCTCGAGTTACCTATTCTCCCCTTTATATGAGAAGCTTGAAAAAATCCATTTATAAAACCCAGCTGCAGCTCTTAATGATCAAAGTTCAGCCAAAAGTTTAAGAATAGAGGAAAAAATTTTTGTGGTCAGTATTTTTATGGTAAGGGATTAGGTATGGTACTAGGATAACTACTTTTTGGTTTAGAATTGAAAGGTCCTATGAATATCTATTTTTTTCTAAGGAAGTGTAAACTAGTACCACCACTATAGAAATCAGTATGGAGAGTCCTCAGAATACTAGAAATTCTCCTCAACCTAGCTCTTCCCTTTCTCAGTATCTCTCTGAAAGAGTTAAAGACGTATTACAGTGATACCTGCATACCTATGTTTATAGCAGCACCACTACAAAGGCTAAGTCTTGGAAGTAGCCTGCATCTCCATCAACAGATAAATGGATAAAAATATATATATTTATACACAATAGAGGAGTACTCTGCTATAAAGAAGGATAAATTTGAGTCATTTGTAGGAAAATGGATGTACCTTGAGACCATAATGTTAAGTGAAATAAATCAGACTCATGGCTTAAATACTTCATGGTTTCTCTTTTATGAGAAATCCAAAATATAAATAGCAAAAAAAGATAATAGGGAGATAATGTTTTGCAAAAGGAAAAGGAGCTCAAAAGATGGAGAGAGGGGTGGGGAAGGGCATATAAAAAGAATTGAGATGTGTTATGTACTTACACAAACTCCCTGCAGTGAATGCGATCATTATGTATTATAAACTTGCACTCATAAAATTTGTAATAATTTTATAACGAAAGCTATTCATGGATCTTCTTTAATCCTTGATAGTTAGTTGTATGTAGTTTTACTTGCATCCTGGATGCAATAGCTAGTGCTCGTGTAGCCCTGTGTCTGGCTGGTCTCAGTTAATTCATCCCACTTTTTGTCAGCACCTGCCATCTTGGCTTAACAGTGTCATTGTGCCTCATCCCCTTCCGTCCTCCATGTGATGTCAGCTCCTGGACTGCTTTAAATGAGGTGGCATGCTTTTCCTCCCCACCCCTCCGGAAACGTTAGCCAAGCATCCCCCTTCCTCAGTTCCTTCTCATTTATTTCATTTAGCAACCCTTTCTTATAAACACATGCTATGAACCGAGCAGTCACTAGAGAGAACAGTGAATGAAATATAGCTCCTTCCCTTTATTTGTAGTGCACTAGGAGAGAGAGATGTGAAGACTTTCAATATACCACAGTAAGGACTGTCATAACAGTGGACACCGGGCACTATGGCACTTAGGAGGAGAGATCAGTTCTAACTAGGGAAGTAATGGAGGAGAAGGTAAATGAGCTTGGACCTGAAGATGACTTGGGGATTTTCCAGACTGACAAAATGGCATTGAGATAGGCAACAGGCTTGAGCAGAAGGCAGTCTCCGTTGTAGATGATGTACACTTGGAGAACTCAGTGGTAACATTTGAACTGTAAGATTAATTCTCTCACAGTTAGTCCTCCCTCATTCAGCCATTTCAAACCTTTTAGCCCTTCTGTAAGTTGAAGTTCCACAGTAACATTTGAACATTGAGCTGATTTCAGTGATGGTGGTAGCAAGAGTATTAGGCTGTTGGTTGAGTTCTTTTTTTTCCCCCACTACATTTTATTTGTAATGAAGCAAAAGTAAACAATTAGCATTCTTCTAAATCATTTCTCTTTGCTTCATGTTTTTGTTTCCATTACTCCTGGTACTAGACATTTCCTTGACTTTGGTGCTTAAAACTCTGAATTCTGCTTGGTTTCCAGGAATGCTCTTGACAGTCATTGCCAAGAGAAATGTGTTTTCCACTTAGGAAATTACACTTCTATTTGGTATTATTATTTCTTACCACTGTATTGCGTTTTGAGCATTTCTGAGGAATGACACTGATGGCTTCCTCAGAATAATTACTAGAAAAGAATCTGTATTCTAGTTTAAAAATAAAGTATACTTAGATGGGAAATTATCAGGAAAAAATAGGTAAGAGTAGGAAGGTGGAATGGGGTACATTCCCTGATGAATGTTTTATTCTTAGAAATATAAGACTCCTTAAAAACTATTTGAATTTTTAAATGTTTTCTAATTTAAGAATCACAGAAAAATGCTTAAAGCATAGATGTGTAGATCCATGAATTGTCACAGTGCAGATTTCCATTAGCCACCCACACAGGAGTCACCATAGAAGCCGCCTTCAGACCCCTGCCAGTGCCTCCTGTGCCGTCCCTCATGTACCTCGGTGTTGACACCTAGCCATGTTACTTAGTGTTGTCTGGTTTTGAATTTTACACCACTGGAGTTATCTAGTGTAGTTCATTGGATTTGCAGTGTTCTTCCATGCTGCTGCATGCCGCTTTAATTCTGTTCATCACTGTAACTCTGTACCAGTGGCAGTGACATTTGTGCCCCAACGGACTGTGTCATGGAAGCCCTAAAGGGTTCACCATCGCTGTGCTCCACTTTGTCACTAGATGAACATACTTCTGTATATTCATTCTACTCTTGATGGTATTTGACTTGTTTCCAACTTGGAACTATTAAAATTAATACTGTCAAAGCTCAATGGTAGAGTGCTTGCCTGGTATGCCTGAGGCCCTGGATTTGGTCTGTAGTACCACCTGATGATGATGATCATGATCATGATCATGATCATGATCGTCTGTAGTACCACCTGATGATGATGATGATGATCATCATCATCATCATCATCATCATCACCATCATCATCATCAGGTGGTACTACAGACCGATGATGATGACGACGATGATGACGATGATAAAAATTTTAAAAAACAAAAGATCCTGTTGAGAACATTTTTGTGTTTGCCTGTCAGTAAACTGATGTGTGAATTTCTGCTGGGATTTTATCTAAAAGAGGAAGTGTGAGGTTCCTGTGTTCAACCTCACAAAATAGTTCCAAATTGTTTCCAAAGTGATTATACCAATTTGCACTCCCACCATCAGTGTATGAGGTTATGTCACTCCACTTTCCCAGCACTTGGGATTCTCTGTTTGTAGTACCGGTCGGTGAAGCTATAGCCTCCATGCTGAACGATGCCCACAGCTCTTCTTTTATTTTCATTCTGAGCCAGGGTCTTGCTCAGTCATTAAATTGCCCAGGCTGGCCTCAGACTTGTGCCCTTTCTGCCTCAGCTTCAGGCATGTGCCACCAGGCCGGGCTTCTTGTTTTGTTTTTCAGTTTTGTTCAGTCTGGTATTTACATAGTGGTAGTGTGTGTGTGTGTGTGTGTGTGCGTGTGTGCGTGTGTGTGTGTGTGTGTTAAATATATTTTAGTGTATTAAGATCATTTGTTCTTAAATTTTACATTTTATTTTTTTACTTTGATAATGCTTTTCCTCTATAAAGGGAAAAAGCACATAAATAATTGACCATTTCTGTTCTTGTGTTCTTTTTTTTTTGGTACCGGGGATCGAACTCAGATCCTTGCGCTTGTGAGGAATAATTGACTATTTCTTATGGCTGTCAATCTATCTGTGATCCCATTTGGCACTCTAGCACATATCATATTGGGAAAGTTTCAGACACTTAAATTTACATGTTCATGATAATAAATGAGGTTGAGTACCTTTTCATAAGGATTTGACTAACTTCTGAAATTCCTGCTCAAGTCTATTATCTATTTTAAGGTTTGGCTATGTGACTTTTTCTTACTGATTTGTAGAAGTTTTAAAATATTCTCTGGATACCACTCTCTGTCCTATGCATTGCACATGTCTTCTTCCACATGGTGGACTGTCTCTACTCTCTCCATGCAGTCCAAGTGGCCACCTTCTGTCCTGCTGCAGCAGGTCCTGATGGGAAGCCATCCACTCCTCACCTCTCCAGTGCAGTATGGCTGTTACTGAATTTCCTGAATCTTGTAGCTCTTATGTTTTCGGGGGGGTGCCGGTAGGATACGGAAGTCCAGGTGGTCAAAAACAAAACAAAAGCCTATCCAAGTAGGAAAACATGGTGTTTCCCTGACAAATATCTTAAATGAACCCTTTTCAAATCAGTAGGACAGATTTTCTTCATGAGTTTACAGCTAACAAATACAGGTAAAGGATATCAGGTGTTGCTTTTAGAGTACATTGCTTCATGTAATGCAAGTAAATCAGACATTTCCCCTGATAAGAGAGTCTAAATCAGAAATGTAGGCCAGGTGAAGAGGAAGACTCATGGGAAATGAATAATGCAATGAACAGGAAAAAACAGGATGAGGGAACCACCTTATCTGAAAACAGAAGCCCTCTAATTTCAGGAATCTTACACAGTGTCTGTAACACAAGGAACAGAATACTATGAAAAAGGAAAGGGAGTAAGAATGTGTTTCCTGAAACTCAAATTTTGACAGCCAAAATAAAAACGTCATAGAAGGCTAAAAGGCAGTTGAAGCAGTCTGCTAGAAAGTATACAAGTAGAAAAAGAAAAGGACTATAGAAAAAATATGACTTAAAGGATCAGTCCAAGAGGTCTAATTTCTAGCAGAAAGAAAAGTTAGAAAACAGAAGAAATTATCAAAGACATAATAAAAGAAAAACATCCAAAAATGAAGTTGATGAGTTCAGGCAGTGAAAGAGCCTCCTGGGTGTACTGCCCAATCAATTACAAAAAAATTATTCTAGGTCACATCCTTATAGAACATGAGACTTCTGGAGTGAAAGTGAAGGTACTAAGAGTTGCTGGGTTTGAGGGTAAGCGGACGGGGTAGGATAGGATAGGGTTGAAAGTAGTTACATGCCAAAAAACTAGGACTGGAGTCACTAACTTTAGATACTGGCAGATACTCCATTTGGAGGGTTGGCCATTTTCAGCTTAAAATTCTGTATACTTCCTAAGTGGAATCCATGTGAAAAAAGAAAAACTAGATGTGTAAATATGCATAATATCTAACTTCCACATACCTTTTTATTAGTTACTGGAAAATGTGCTTCAGTAAAAGGAATAAACTGAGAAAGAGAGTCATGGCTAGAATCCATAAAACAGGAAATGCAGTCCAGAGAAGTGGCAAAGGGAAGTCCAAGGATGACAGCTATTCAGCGGCCTGGAGAGCAACCATTCCAAGACTGGACCGGGAGAGTGGAAGACTCCGCCGGTGGAGGGAAGGAAGGGACGAGTTGTTGGGTGTGTTTGGATATATGGGGATAAAGTGATAGAATAAGGAAAATCTGATGGACCGCTGCAGAGAGCAGCGAATTGTTATTGTACAAGACAAGAAACACTGTCAGCCACTTGGAAAGGAAAGGAATGGGAGAAGAGAAGACAGGACCAGCAAATGAGCTGGGATCCCACCCACCAGAGTTCATCGCTGCTGCTATTTTATTGTTCGTCTTTTCATGTCTATCTGTACCACATACTCACCTGTTTTTATAACAGTGGGCCATGCTGCATTGTTTTGTAGGTACTATTATTCTTATATATGTAATGGGCATTTTATAGTCTCAGTAGGTTATATGTTGAGTTCATTGAATGGATAGGCCATAATTTATTAGCCCAATCCCTGTTGCTGTAATCATAATTGCTGTGGTGATAATAAATGCCTTGGGTTCTATTATAGTGAAACAAAAATAGCTCTCACTGTGGACCAACAATGTAGAAGCTTCTGCTTCACATTCTTAATGTACAGGTGTGACCAAATGTCCTGTCTTGATTTAGGAGATTAAGCCAAGAAAGTAGCACATATAGAAGAATATTTACTCCTTGTCTACATTTATGCTAGTATCAGAAATGAATGATAAAAATCTCACCTCTTGTGTAATAGCTATAGTTAAGCTATTTGAATGGAAGAGGCTGCTTGTTATGATGTACGTAGTATAAAATACACTAAAAACCACTGGGCTGTGAGTTCTGTGCAGGTAGGGATCATCGCTTTTGTTCACTTTGTGCCTGGGTCATAGTAAGCGCTCCTCTATGAACAAAGAAACCAGTTAAACTAGTAAAGGCATTTTTTTAGACTTATGAAATTGAAGAAATTAGTAAAAAGTATTGCTAAAAAAAAGGTAGAGACACTTTACTTTGTAAAGGGCTAAATTAATCACAAATACCTGCCTTCATTTCATTCTAGTATCTGGTAAGAGATATCACAGGGAGCATTTAGGGTCATGAGAGGATGAGAGCCCCTTAGCTGACAGGAAGCCCCGGTGAAATGGCAGGAAAGACTGGCAGGGCTGGGCAGCTGGTGAGCAGTCAGAGCTCCGGTCCTCACTGCCTCACGCAGCGCCACCAGTCACATGCTGCAGTTGGGACTCACTCGCGCTTCCATCAAAAGTCAGTCCCTCGGTCACAGTGACTGCACAGTGATAGCACGTGTGGCTAGTGGCAACTGTGTGGGGCGGGGCAGGCGCCGAAGCTCCTGGGCACCAATCACACTGGTTTGGAAGATGGCACCTGTCTCCCCCGAGGAGCCCTGAGCCCTTGAGGCTCACGCTCCAGCCTGAGAAGGAAGGGCGAGATTGAGAAGGCGTCCGCGAACACGGGAGCGCCCACTGCTCACTGGCTCTCGGCCCTTCTCACCTCCCACATGGTGGTGCCGCTGGCTCCCCTCAGAGCTTTCCCTGCGTTCATGTAAAAGTGAATGAACAGCCGAGGCGCAGCAGATACGTAGGGAAAGCCTCCACGGTGAAGGGGTTTGAGAGAAGTACAGAAGCAACGAGCTCAGAGTAAATGGAGGCAGTCAGAGAAGAGAACCTCTGCACTGCGTACTGCCCTCCCAGATCAGAAAGCGTGCTGGTAAATCCAAGAGCAGTGTGCTGCGGAAGAGGCGTGTTCAGAGGCCGGAACAGCCCCAGGCAAGTTACACATGTGACCAAAATGAAGACTTTACTAGAAGGGGTGAGAGGCAAAGCTGAGGTGACCAGAGAAGAAGTAAGACAGTGCCTCTGAAAAGGTAAATTTTAGAACAAGAAAGGTAAAACCAAGTAACTGAGAACAATGAAAACCAAGAAGAAGCTGTTTTCAACACGACCGGAAGAGCTCCCAGAACTAAAGAATACAATAAACTGGACAAGACCCACATCAAGGCGCTTCATCAGAAGATATCTAAATCATCAGAAATGGCAGATGTGTAAAGTTTCCAGAGTTGCATACACACACGTGCCCTACAAAGAGGGAAACTCAAGTCGAAACAGAGCTTCTTATCATTAAAGCAGATACTGTATTTCACGTCAGGAGAGCACTGTCTTCTACATTCTTAGGGAAAATGATTTTCAAATTGCAGTTCTCTGGCCAGCCAAATATTGGTCATGTCTAAAGGTTAAAAGAAATCTTTCTCGTACATGCAAAGACTCCAGAAAATCTTGCTCTAGTGCAGTTTTCCTTAATCATCAAGACCGGTGCCCAAAGCCTCACAGGGCACCATGTGCCAGCCACTGCAAAGGACTCACCGACCAGCCTCTCCTTCACCCTGTTTCCCTTCCCGCTTCATCCTCCATGCCACAAGGCTTTTCCTGAGTCCTCAGACAGCAGGTGCCTGCCCTGTGTTCTCCGCTGCACTGCTTCTGACCCGGGTGTCTGCATGGCCCCTCCCCTCCCTTTATCAGAGAAGTCTTTCCGTGCATTTACATGAAATCGGCCACCACTGCACTGCGCCATCTACCTGCTTAGCTTAGCTTTCTTCACAGCACTCTCTTACCATAAATTCCATCATAGCAGGTAGTTTTTCTATCCTGTCCATTGCCATATCTCCAGTGCCTTGAGCAATGTCTGGCGTAATAGTAGCTGCTCAGTAATCTTAATTTTGAATGAATAAATGTGAAAGAGCTAATTAGTTTGACTTAAAAAGCAGAGGGGGTCTGGGGATTTAGCTCAGTGGTTCCGCTGCCTGCCTCGCAAGTGCAAGGTCCTGAGTTCAATCCCCGGTACCAAAAAAACCCAACAAAACAAACACTAGTAGGGCCGGGGATTTAACTCACTGGTTCCAGCACCTGCCTCGCAAGCGCGAAGTCCAGAGTTCGATCCCTGGTACCAAAAAAAGCAGTGGGAACGACCCAAAAAGCCAACCAAGAGAAACTAAATTGCCTGTAGTCTAGGACAGAGCAGAAGGTCTCAGGATCCTAGAAAGGAGATTGCCAAGAAAAAAAATAGCTCAGAAGAGTACCTGATGTGGATGTGTGATGGAGAAGCCAGCGAGATAGAAGGTTCCTTCAGGACATGCTCTTGTCCCACAGAGTGTGCGTATGAACATGGCTCTCCAGGGTCCTGTGTCAGACAGCACTGGCACAGAGGAAAGGGAAGTATGTGAGCACCAACATGAATGTGACGTTCATGTCTGTTCAGTATTCTGAATGGTTGCCTTCTTTGTTTTTTAAATATAGCTAATGCTGCCTACCTTGGGGCCCAAGAAATGATGACCATTGTGAAGAGAGATGATGACATTATAAAGGAACATTTATCTAAGGTAATCTCTAGGGCTGCAAGCAGTGAAGGAGGTGGACAGAAATTGGTTAAAGCCTGTAAGATCTCATGGGTTTATAGATTTACCGTCTAGTTCCACTTCAAATTAATGTTACCCTCGAAAGTTGCATAGAGTAAGAAAAGCTGATTACATTGTTAGGTGTATTTTGCTGTTTCATTGAATTTATTTTTTAGAATTAATACTTTTCTATTTTGACAGTATATTGTACTGAGAAGTCTCAATAATATGTACAGAGCAAAGGAGTTATATTGAACCCTAAATAAAACAGTCAAAAGTAACTAACATTACATATGACCCGATGACTCATGGGCCTCTTACTTGCTGTCAGTTGGAGCAGGACTGTTTTGCTGACACAGAGTAGTTTTCTGAAATATTCAGCATTTGAGTTACGCCTATAAATACTTAATACACCTAAGTGTGATAAAATAATCCCTGCCTGGCAGCCTTCTCTTACAGGGCGCAAAGAGCCCACAGTCTGCAGGTGCGCTCTTAGTTTACCTGCTGAGTTAGAATCTCTTCGTCACTTCCAGTCACTGGACTCCGACTTACCTGCACTGCTACTTTACATTTCTATGACCTCTCAATATAATTTCTTAAAGCAAGAAATGTATAACTTCTTTTAAAAATATTTTCAGAATACAGTATTGAAAACATTCCCTCAGAGAGGACTTTGGAAATGCCCGTCTGTGTTTGTCTTCTGGCCACAGTAGTCATTGTGTTTCTTAAACGGCAGTTGTCTGTAGATAGGAGATCTGAGCCAGAAGGAAGCCCTCCCTTGCTGGAGAAGGCTGGGGCCTCCAGAGAACTCTTTCCCAAGGACTCTCAACTACTTCCAGACACTGGGGGGTGTGAAAATACAATTTTCTTTTTCAGTAAAATTATGTGAGTCTGCCTCAGAATGCCTTTAAGTTCTCCAGCTTGGAAGTTCATAAAAACAATTCCACTCCCAGTTAATAATAAGACTGGAAGATGGTCGCTTCCAGAATTCACACTTGCTGAGTGACCAGACCCGTCAAGCGTTAGAGCCCCTCTTAGCGCCTGGGGAAGCCAGTGCAGTAAAATGCTCGTCACTTCTGGATTCTGTTTGTATGTTGTACTCAGCAAGAGGTCAAAGCACTCCTGTGCTAAGTTAGATCCATATGCAAGTGTAATCATCGCCTGTGAAGGTCTGTTCCTAGTAACTCTGTCAGGTCTGTAAGTTTACTGAAACTTTTATGGGCAAAATACAAGGTATAATGGTAGATGGCAGGCATTTCAAGGTTAATATTAACACACAGTCCCAGGAATAAACTTTTCCAATTCTGGGAATAGTTTTGTTCCTAAGAGCATTAAATGTACTTAGAGAATTTGGAGAAACAAACCACTGTTGAATTTAATGGTACACAGCTACCTTGCAGTGCATTGATTATGCTTTCTACCAGCCAGATTGGATCGCTCCACTCAAATAATACAATTCCAGTTTCTCAGTGAAACAAGATACAGAGAGAAAGGAAGTTTATTGCAACTTTTTGTTTCCATAATAAAAAAAGGAAACATGCTGTAATTTAATATTGATAAAAGTTGAATCAACATAATATGTCGCAGTCAGCTTAAGAAAATAAGGAAAGTTAGCAAGGCACGTAGCTCAAGGAAGAGTGTGGGCATTGCCTGCTGCCTTCAAAAATCCCTGATAATTAGTCAAGCTTGAAAAACAGTTCCTGAGATTAGAAATGTTCCTATTTTAGATATTCTGGTCATAGCTACTCTATGACGTTTCCCACCAAACAAAGCCATTCAGAAACATCATACCTACCCAGGGCTATCCAGAATGAGGAATTTTGGAAACACGCATTCTTACAAATGTCATTACACCTGTCTCAGTTACTCAACATAAAACAGTTATGAAAATGTATGTTTGTCTCATCTAGCCAGGAACCCACAGGAAAGTTAGTCTAAAAATAGTCTTTCTACTGCATCATGAAAAGGCCTTCTGATTCTCTCTTCCCTTTGGAAAACTGACTTACTATAATCAGCAGGCTTTGGTTCTACATTCTAATTCTAATTCTAATTTTTTTGGTTTCTACATTCTAATTCTAATTCTAAATTCTAATTCTTTTGGTTCTAAATTCTAATTATAATTCTAATTTCCAAATTCTGAATTTTAATTTTTCCACTGTCACATGAAAAGAGATTTTTGTTATATTATTGAGGAAAATTACCCTTTTGAATTCTGAAAGAGTCTACTAGGCTGACCCTCTTCTTCCTGAGGCTGGGAGCCTGCACCCCATACCTGACAGACACTTGTGTCTCTTCGCGGTGCTCCAGCACCGGGCAGTTACTGCTCTTTCCTGGAGGAAACGTGTGAGACCCACATATTTTTCCAAAAGAGTCTCCGTGGCTTGTGGTACCATAGGTCATGGCATTTCTTCACCTGACTCAGTTCTGCTGACCCCTGAACTCGGCTCCAGGTGTCTCCAGAGAGGCCTTTGCCAGCCCCAGGGCTTGGGAAAGGTGCCACCCCTCTTGGCCGACATGGTTCCTGGGTAAAGTCCCAGTGCTGCATATGTCACTGTGTTAAATCCTCCACCTTCCCTCTGCTCTACTGTGAGGTGAGGGGCTGTGTCGCTCTGCCCTGGGATTCTCGGAGACATAGTTCACAGAACCTGATGAGCAGGCGATAGATAGATGTACAGCAGATGGGTGGGCACAGAGCCGGATGGTGAAGCCTGCAGAGTATTGATTCCAGAACTCCTGTGCATGGATCTCTTTGGGTCTCCTGTAAAGTGTATGAACCCTTTCTCAGGAAAATGGTTAGTACATTAATACACAAGATTACAAAAGAAGTCAAAACTGTTGAAATACAATTATCTAAATATTTTTTAAAATAATTCATGATACAATAATATGTACATCCTTATTAATACATTAAATAATAATTAACAGTCAGAATTATTGTAAATTTATAGTGATGAGTATAATTAAATTTTAGTTATTCACAACAAATTTACTATTTTTCCAAAATTCCATAATTTTATAGATGATAAAACATAAGCATTACTAATTACATGGCTTGTTGTTGCCTGTATTGATGACTGAAGGAAATATTAAATTATATTATAGTTTAGGATTAACAAAAATAAAGGTGTAATTTCCCCCAAGTTTATGTAGCCCTCACTCCCACCCGTGGACCTGCACAGGTATGCAGACCCGAGGTTAGGGAGCTGGTGCAGCAGCTTAGGCACTGGCCTCAGAGCAAGCCATGATAAACTGCACTAAGAAATTCAGTTGTTCAAGAGCCACTGAAGAGTTTTAAGCAAAGGGATAACAACCAGGGTGATACTCAGAATGTTTGGCAGCCTTACAGTACAGTTACTGGCTAATCAGAACAGCCAGTTCAGAGGTACCCACTCAGGTTAGCCCTGAGAATGTGGTGAAGTTAACAAAAGAGAGAGGCATTATTTGGGGGGAAATGTGTGGCAGAATATTGGGAAATAGTGAAATTTTAGGTGAAGACTATTGATAAAACCTTTATAAGAATGAAAGGAGTGGAATTGGAAATGGAATGATTTAAGAGGTAGAATCAAAGGCCTTGTACAAACAAGATATGAGAAAATGGAGATGGAGAAATCTAAGGTTGTTTCTCTGTGTTTGGGTTTGGTGATCAGGAAAAGTGCAGGAAGAGAAGCATCGCTACGTTGTGGGGGTTTAGAGAAAGTAGTTTCATTGCGACACAGTACTTGTGTTAGGGTACCTGTGGGATGTCTAAATGGGTATGCATTTGGAAGGTAGCTGGGTGGATGGAGTGCAGCTTAAAAGAGAAGTCCGGGCTCAGTTTGGATTTGAATGTGACAGGCAGGCAGATGCAGCCACGAGCATGGATAGTGGCAAACTACAAATTGTAAGGAGAGATGTCAAAGGAGTGATCCTTGGAGAATCCAGCTTAAAGGTTTGGGAGGAAAAGAAGAGCCGATGAAAAGATGAGAATGGAGGGGATCCATATAGATGAGAACCAGGGTAGAATAAAGCAAAGGAAGAGATTCCACTGTACATTTTTGACACTCCGGTCCCAACATGTATGGGGGCTTCTGGGGGCTGCTGTGCTTATCAGGCATTCAGTGTGTCCAAGGCCACCCAGAGGTCAGCACCCTTTGTGCTGCCATTGTTGGAGACTACAAGGAGATGCATGTCTCACTCACAGAAAAATGAGTTCGTGTCTGGTTGTGAGCTTGAAGTTTTAATGTAAAGCTCACTTAGGAGAGAAATTCTAAACTCCCATGACCATCTTTGGCTCGCGCTTATGGAAACAGCTGGTGTGTGCTACTTCCAGACTGAATCCAAGCATCCCTGTCAACCCATAGGAGGCTGAGACTGTTCACAAAGAGAACAAGTGAGGTGCAGCTTTCAGAGGAAGGTGGGCCACCGTGGAAGGGCTGCCTGCAAGGTGATGCCTCGTCTTCCCTGGCCTTCCCCCGTCCTCCTTGGCATGCCTTAGCCAGAGGTGCTTGCTGCCTTTGCAGACAGCTCTCATGCCACCCTTTGCAGAATGGGCATGCAAATCCTGACATGCACACATCCCGCGTGCCGGAGCGAAGGAAGTGCTCCATGGACCGGCTGACCAGAACTGCCTTTCCCCCAAGCCTCGGTCTGAATGGATGGTGTTAGTTCTGCCAGTTGAATTGAAGCCTATCTAGAGTATCATAATCATCCTGGAAACAGATAGGTTTGTTTTTATCTTGACCATTTTGACCTTGTGAGCTTGACTTGAGGCAATTGTGTTAACACACCCTGGCGTTCTTCAGGGGGCCTGATTGAAAGGTGAATGTGTTGGAGAGCAGAGTCCTCAGTGTCGCAGCCTAGGCTCAGACTCCAGCTCTGGCACTTGCTTCGTGATATGACCTGAGGCTCCTACACCTCACTGTGCCTCCTTCTCCATCAGTAAAATTCGTTTAATACTAGAATCTATTCTATAGTCATTCCAGAAGTATAATCCTATGACTCAGACTGCACATCAGTGTCAGACATTGAGTCTTCGTTATTGCTGTTATAAAGTTAACTGGAGCCTAGATGCGCCTCGGTGCTTTCTAAAAAGACCATTTGGCTAACTTTTCCACCCCATGCACACTCCCTTCCCAGATTATTTCCATCACGCAACAAGTGATGTTAGGGATACCAAGTATGAGGGACCCTGGAATGGCCAGTCCTGCCTGAGATCACAGCCACCATTCCCCCTAAGATGAGCTGTCTTACGGAACCAGGGTGAGCGAAGGCACGGCTGCACTTAACTTTTACCAGAACTCGGGCCTGGTACCCAAGTGGGAGAAGTCTGATGAGTTGGACTTGGCTGTTTCACAGTTAGTGAAGTACAGCTATTTCATCTGCCACTTTCTTCCGATACATAATCAGAGAGGAACAGAAATAAAGCTGATAAATTGGCTCCCAATGCCTCCCTTGGCTTCCTCATCAGAGGAAAGTCACTGCTGTGGGTCAGCAGAGAGGAAACCAGTCACTGGGTGGCTTGGTGACTTCACATGGGAGGAGGGGTTGTGGCCCTGTGTGCACCAGCGTCCCGGAAGGAGAGAGCCCCACTGTGTGTGCACCGCCGCTCAGCCTCCAGAGGGTGGGCCGGGCGGGCCCCTGGGATCAACTCCTGCTCCTTTGGCACCTCCATTTCTTTTTTTGGTTTTTTAACTGTACCAGGGATCAAGCTCAGGACCTTGCTCTTCCCTGGCAGGTTTGGGGCCCCTGAGCTACATCCCTGGCGGGCACCTCCATTTCAGCTGCCCCCCAGATGCCGGCAGAAGGTCACATGGGCAGGAAGTATTGTGTTTTCAGCTCCATTTTCTTTTAATTCTCATTTTCTCAAGAATGATAATTGAGGGCCGGGGATTTAGCTCAGTGGTTTTGCTGCCTGCTGTGCAAGCACAAGGACCCAAGTTCGATCCCCGGTACCAAAAATAAATAAATAAATAAATAAATAAATAAATAAATAAATAAAGGAATGATAACTGAGTCGGAAAGAGATAGAAGAAAAGAAACAAGATAAATTGAAAATTAAATGTCCTAAACATCTCCATTTCTTTAAGTTGCTTAGTTTGCTCAGAAAGACCGTAGTGAAATTATAAAGCTTTTGTAGCTACCTGAGTAACTGAAAGGAGATGTTCATGTTACAGAACAGGTCACCTTTAACACTGCAGGGTCAGGCCTAAGCGTGTAGGGCTCCAGCAGGAGGGGAGAAGCAGGAACCTGATGCTGTCATCCAGCCTGTTCCGGGTTGTCCCGGCAATGGAGATGCACTGGAGGACCTAAGAGTTTGTATCCTGAGCCCTAGAAAGCTGGGAGGGGATGAACACAGGGAGATGAAGGCAGGCTAGGAAACCCAGCTGGGAGATGGGGCGGGGCGTGCCTTAGCTTGGGTCTAGAATGTCTCTGAGAGGCCCATGTGTGAAAGGCATGGTCCCCAGCTTGGTGCTGTTAGGGCTGAGACGGGGCCTGTCATTCAAGGTGTGCCCTCAAAAGGGGAACGGGAGTCCCGGCCCATCCTGTCTCTCCTTTCACTTTCTGCCCACTATGAGCTGAACAGCTTCCTCTGCCACACACTCCCTGCCATGTGTGCTGCCTCACCACAGGCCCAGAGCAGCAGGGCCGATCAGCCATGGACTGGAACCTCTGAAACTGGGAGCCTCTGAGCCTTGCCTCTGTGTAGGTTGACTGTCACAGGCATTTGTTACAAGAATGAAAAGCTGACCAGAGGCTTCCGTGTGGGATACTGAGTGATCCCTTGGTAAGCAACAGGCTGTTTTGTGTCAGACCTTTTGCGTCTTTCACACACACACACACACACACACACACACACACTCCCTCATCTGGTTGGAGGCGCATGGCATCCTTTTCCTTGACCTCTCAAGGTCAGGCAGAGGAGACAGAGCTCCTCCCAGAGCACGTGCATCGTGCTCTTCAGCAGCTCTTGCCAGTGCGGGCCTGCTGTTTGCCTTGCCTCACAGCACAACAGCCCCAGGCACCCTTTTTGCAGAAGTACCTACCTCAGCGCTGCGGAGCTCAGATGTCACAGCTGTGAGTGCACTGAGCAAAAAGCCGTAACTCCCCGGATGCAGCTGCCTCCCTTCACTCCGGGCAGTACAGCTCACCAGGGATACCCGAGTGGCCTGGGGCTTGGCACCAGCTCACTCACTGCTCGAACTTAGCCAGTCAGTTTCACTAAACCAGTTTTCTTTTCTGTAAAATAGGAGTGAGATACCTCAGAGCATTGTTGCCCGAGTGCACCGAGCTGATGTGTGAGAGGTGTGTTGCACAGAGCTCTGCACCTCATCCCCAGTTTCTGACAGTTCACGGTGAGGCGTCGCCATTCGTGTCTCCGTGCCAGGATAGTCGTGCTTCCCTCTCGACCACTGTGCTTTGGTGTCCAGTTAGTTCTCGCTCTCTGCTTCCCTTGCCCTGTTCCCCACCACTCCCTCCACACACACCATACTTTTTCATTTTCCTGTTTAGGGTTCCAGGTGCAGAGTCCTCTGGTCGATCAGATGTGTGACCTGTCATTTATAATCTATAGGGACCAAGAAATACTTCAAGCCAGTGTTCATAAACGTATTAGATAACCACATGGCACACTTATAAGCCAAGATTTTCATAGAGAGGCCTTCCGTGAATACAGCCTGAAGAACTTTGAAAGCTAAGCAAAGCAAAGTTTTTAAAAGACTTGATGTAACTTGTCAGTCATAGAGAACTGAAAAATAAACTCAGATGAACGTAAGGGAAATGTGGAATCCTCACTGTTACCCTGTCTTGAACACTACTTTTGGGTGAGGTTGCTGGTATATCCATGGGTGCTGTGTGCCCATCATTACCTGGACATGAACTGTCTCTTCACACTGCGGTGGGTACAGGGGCCCTGTGTGGTTCACCCTGCTCAGCTTCCTGTCAGAATCTTCCTGCATGAGGGAAGCAGTGACTTTTCTGATACTGAGGACTCACCAGGCTGGCTTCTGATTGGAGACATTCCAAGCTTTAATTGCCTCACTCAGGAAGTGCTAGGTTCTTCATAGAAATAGTCCTTGAAACGTCAGGCAGAAAGGAGCAGCAAGTGTAACGGTGACACTGTTGTCAAGGAGACTGTAAGGCGGGTCCTCTTCTGCCTGCTGTCCTCTGGCTGACTCTCCCACATCAGTTTTCCCTAGACTTGCCACTGTAGTGTGTACTGGTGGGAGTGTCCCAGCGAGGTTCCTCCGTGCCCGGGGGGCTCTGGGCTAGAGCCCTGGAGCAGAGGAACAGACCTGGGCCACCTTCCAAGCCTGGGTTTCTGGGTTTCTCAGCCCCGTTTCCTGCCCTGGGGAAATGCTGAACAACATGCATAGTGACTGCCCGTGACACTTCCTGAATGTCACTTCACCAATTTCCTGTGGTCAAGTGTAGGAAGTGGTTCAGGGAGAACCGAAGTTAGTAACCCTCTCGCTAGGTAATGAATATTAATACTTGCAGGTGGCTTGTACTTAGAGCAGGTTTTCTAGGGGGAGCTGAAGCAGGGTTGTTGCTGACAGGGCCTGGGAAAAGCTCGTTTCCATGACTGGCTGAAGTGACCAACTCTGGCAGAGAGGTCACAGCGCGAAAGAACCAGCAACTGCTGGGCAGAACAAATGCATACCCATCTAAGACCAGGCCAAAGTAAATTTTGGTCTTAGGGGCTTTCGAGTCCTTAGAAGTGGCTGGAATGAGCAAAACTGGAGAGATGGGAAGAATAAAATAAGTGACATCTGTGAGCCACAGCTCCCTGCAACATTCAAAACAGACCCAGGACAATCTCTGCGAAGTGATTCAGAATGAAATCAGCAGATTTGGGTTGTTAATGACCTACTCTCTGGAATACCACATTGTTTTTCTCTTTAAGGGTTTATTTTAAGGTGGGCGTGGTGGCACTCCCGGCAGCTGAGGCAGAAGAACCTGGAGTTCAAGGCCAGCCTTGAACAAAGTGAGACCCTGTCTCCAAAAAAAAATATTTTTAACTGTCTCTCTATAAATCTTGGTTAAGTGGTACTGTTATTTTAGTGAAGGCCAGTTTTTTTATAAGGGCAGTTTCACCTGTCTCGTATCCAGAGCATGGATTTAACGATGGATGTAGTAACACATCCAGAGAGCACCCGACACCATTTCCCAAGCTGCCTTGCCTCGCCGCCTGACCCCTCTGGGCTGTCTGGTCCACGTCCCTGACACGGAGACCTGATGGTGCCACTCTGTTGTATGAGCTCCTCCGTTAGCTCCCGAGCCTCAGAAGACAGTGCCTCCTCCTCAGAGTGCTCGGTGCACTCTCCCTCTGCTGCCCACTCTGACCTCACCCGACCTGCCAGCTCCCCCAGGTGCCACGCTCTTTCGTGCCGGTGACTTTGCTGGGTGTGCTCCCTACAGTGTCCTCCCCCAGCTCGCAGGCTCCACTGGGGCTCGGCTCTCTCTGAGGGACCGTCCTCCGCTGTCTCCCCTCACCTGGCTTTGGGTGGCCCTGGGCAGTGATCCCATCTCATTTACCCTCTTTGCCAGGTCCCACCACAGGAGAAATGTCCCTGGACAGACTGACGCCTAGGTGGTGAAGGGTTTGGGGGAGAAAGCGAGGCCAGTGTGTCACAGACGCTCCGAGTCCCCTGCTTCCAGCTGAGGCCGGGCATGACTTCTGCAGTGATGACAGATGGCATAGGGTCCTTAAAACCCAGGCCTTAGGTGCTGTGGGATTAACACTGTCTGCCCTTCTGAATATAAGCTTTCACTTTTGTTGCCTTTTAAAAAAAAATGCAGAACTACAGCATAGAAATTTTTCAGTGAAGCACAGCAGCCTACAACTACATGTATATGATACCTATCCTATATATAGCCATACGACCTATATAGGCAATATTCCTATGGATCATATTCAGATATAGGAAGATAAAGGTCATAATAATGTGACAAAGAATGCTCTGTCTCCGTTCAGCCTTCCTGTTGTCACCTGAAGTGTGATTACAGTACCTCCTACTGAATTCAATATACTCTCCTGTTGTGTGGAACATTTTCTTAGAAATGTCATTAACTCTCTTGGAATACTGATCACATTTTATCAGCTACATTGAAAATCCTGAGTCGGATTTACCATTCATTCAACAAACATGTTCCATATGCCTGCCATGTGTCTGTGCAAAAACATTAACTTTATTAAATGTTCACCATGGCTGTGCTGTATTAACTCTTCCTCATCCTCACCTGTCCCTCTCAGCCCTAGCACACATGACTTTGCTGGAGATCTGCTACACAAGGGCCTCCCTACACGGGTTTCTTTCCATCCGATCCTTGTACTGCAGCTCCATGAGCTGTGATCCTGCAGCCTCCGTGAGGAAGCCCCGAGACAGGTGGGTCCAGGTAAAGTGCTGCATCGAAGAACTGTAGCCACCGGGATCATACCTGTGTGTGAAGGAGGAAGTGTTTCCTAATGGGACATTCTGTCTTGTCTTTCAGCTTACGTTTTACTATGGAACTTCAGACTCTTGGTGTCCAACAAAGTACTATGAGGACATAAAGAAAGATTTTCCAGAAGGAGATATTCGACTCTGCGAGAAAAATATACCTCATGCCTTTGTCTTCCGTTTTAGCCAAGACATCGCTGACATGATTGCTACCTGGGTAAAGGATAACCTGTCTAAAATATAAATACCGATGCAAGAAACAAGCACCTGCAGCCAGTCCCTGGGTCAGTAGGTGTACTGTGTTTAGTAGGTAACTTTAGTTTTGATATTAGAAAAGAAAAGTTAAAAACCTCTTGCCTTAAGAGCTACCAGCTCCCCATGCTACAGGCTGCAGTGAACAGTTGGTGAACAATTGCATCTGTGATCTGAATGAAGACTTCTCTGCACAAGAAGCCCAGTGACACCCTACAGTGTGAGTTAGTCAGCAGGATCCTTGCCGACGAAAGAAAACCAAAGTGATTTGAATCGAGGCTCCCTGGGGGAAATGATGCTGTACTGACTAAAACAAGTGAAAGAGATCAGTGAGTGTGAGGCGTGTGAGATGGCAGCAAGGACACGCTCATCTCCGGGAGCAGGAAGTGATGAGCAGTGGCGACTGGTGGTGGACCTGGGTTTCCTTCGAGGGTGAAAGATCAAAATCCTCCCAGAGCAGCGCTGCACAGGCCGTGGCTGAGACCCTCAATGTGACTCGTGACCTGCCTGCATTAGACCAGAAGTAAAGTTCCCCAGACGGCACTCACCGACCCGCAGGGAGAGCCACTGAGGGCCCCGCTCTGCCCCTTGCTGCGGGGCAGCAGCAGGCCGTGTGCAGACTGTAGCCTGCGGGCAGTGGGCTCCCTGCAAGTGTCTCTCCTCCAGAGCCAGCAAGAGGAGGCCCCAGCTGTCCCTGCTCAGACGGGACACCTGCAGTTGCTCCTTCTAACTCGCAGTGAACTCCTGAAGGGTGGCTGTGAGCTAAGTACTACGCCAGCCGTTGATGACAGTAATATTCTTAGCTACTTGTGATTCTTCTGAAAGTCTCTAGTACATAATTTTTGGAAAGGTGTTTTAAGTTGCCAAGTAGAATATGAACACAGTTTTTTTCTCCACTTGCCTTAACTTTATTTGTTGGAAAGAAATTGTTTTGCCAGTGCACCCAAGTGAGCCATGAGGTGGCGTGCATTTTCCTTCCCTGGACACACTGAGCCCTGTGGAGAGGCAGCATCTTCTCTGGCGGAGAGTGGGCTGCCAGTGCGGCTGCCTTCCCGGAACTGACTCAATCTTGAAATCGTAGGGGCCGGTAAGTCCCACCAGCTGCAGAGACAGTTGAGGATGCGTTGAAGCATTCCATTTTCTCCTTCACAAGCACCCCCGGACATTATCATTCCTCAGGGACAGTGCAGTGCTGCCCTTCCTCTCGACCTAAAGCCCCTGATGGAAGACTCACCTCTGGTATGCTGTCCTTTGGTGATGACCTCTCAAAGGCGAAAGGCTGAGCCCCAGAGGAGGAGTGCTGTCCACAGGGAAGGACCAGGCCAGAGGGACGGGGCTGCATGTGGTCCCATGGACATCTGCATGGCGAGGCCTTCTGGAGAGCTGGCATTCGAACGAAGCCAGACTCGCGCTCTTCTGCTCGCAGGGAGGAGCTGCCACCAGCACACAATTAGGCACAGGAGCAAGTACTGGTAAAATCACACCTACTGGAAGGAAATAACACCCACAGCTGGCTTTCTAGATGCTATTTTATAACATTCCTCTGTATTTAAAAAATCTGCACATGGGAAGTTTTGTTTTTTAGAGTTTAAAAATGATACTCGCTCTTAGTTCCTGTTTGTCATCTAAACACCAAGTGAATTTTTGAAATAAATGCTTTAGCAGCACTTAGGATTCTGTCTGGCCTGATCCGTGTGTTGGGGACGGGAGCGGGATGGTCTGAGCAGGTGGCTGAGTTAGGCTCTGGTTAATGTGGAAGGCTGCTTTCATGTTGCTTCTTTTAGAGAGGGAAGGGGCCGATTTCAGGAGGCCTAAGCTCCCTTTGCTTGGAATGACACAGAAGACAAAAGCTGATAGACAGTGGATGAGACCCTCTTTCCAGAAGCAGCTCTGCCTGTGTGTTCGTCAGCACATGATGGGCTTTGTCGAACATGGAACTCCTCCTAGAACCAGCTAGTGCTGAGCGAAAAGCATCGAGGGCCGCCCTTGGCTTGAGCCACGCTTGCTCCCCGTCCGCACTGGGGCCCAAGAGACACCCCAGAGGGTCCCCCGCAGCCACCACGGCCTGGTGTGCAGGACTGCAGGGCCCTCTTGCCATCTTCGCTCCACTCCACCATGGCATGGTCTTTCTTCAGCATACGCTGTATTACACTAAGACAGTCCTGGATTGTGGGACTAAAGAAATACGGCAACTTAACACAACAGCTGGGTCTGAAACCGATGTTTTTGTTATCAAATAAATTTGCACAGTTTGGGTGGAGCCTGAGGATCAGCTGGGCATAGGATCCCAATGTTAATTTTCTGACTTCAGCAGTTGCACGGAGGAGAAGGAGGAGGAGGAGGAGGGCCTCTAGGGGCCGTGCCAGTTTACTCTCCAGTGCTTCAGGAGAAGATAATGTTCTGTGTTCTTGGAAACTTTTTGGAATTGCAAGATGGTTTTGGAATTTATACAGATAATTCTTTTTTTTAAAAAAACACCATGCTTTCTCTTGCATCTGCCTCTCAGTGTTTCTTTTCCAGAAAATAAATTCCTTCTAGACAGTAAATGGACACCTGAGTCCATATCCCAGACCTGCCATTTAGTAGGTTTGTGATGCTGCATAAAGACCACACCTCCCCGAGCTCAGCCCCTCAGATGGAAAACTGGGAGAACATCTTTACTTACCTTAGGTTTTTGTTTGTGGGGAGGATTTTTTGTCTTGTTTTTAATGGAGAAACAATGAGGTCACACAGGTAGCATTTAGCGTCTCTGCAGCAGCCGTGGAGAGGTTCAGTGGTGAGGTACGTGCCGTGGGTTCTCCACACTGCCCGGTACGATGGCTCCTGTAAGACCCCACACCAGCTGGCACTGTCTCACCCAGCTGTGCTTGATTCCTTTCGCTGTAGCATTTCTGTTTCTCTCGAAAGGTGACAGGGCGACCCTGCTCACTTGGTGCAGCTTCCCGGCCTCGAGCCATTCAGCTTCCCACAGATGCCTGGTGCTTTCGCATTTGACTTAGAAATGATGCCGGAAGCTTGGGGCATCCTTGTTCCTGCCTTCTCTTGCAGGCAGAAGAGGTGGGGACATACGGGTTGCTCCTTCCCTGAGAAGAGGAACTAGAGGAAGGGTCAGGCTAGAGCTAAGTGCACTTTGTGAACAAGTACATCTCTGAGGCCTTGAGCCGAGCCCTCCTGAGCAGGGGGCAGAAAAGCTTGAGTGTCGTCGTTGCTTTGCAAGGGGACTGTGAGTCCTGCCTGTGCCCCATACATGTGTGCAAGTGGTCACTTTAGTCTGGGGAAACAGCTGTGGGACTTGGTCTGGCCACTCCCACCAGCCCAAAGCTGTCTCCAAGCAAGAGTGGTGTGTCGCTTAGTGTGACTGGGCACTGGTTGGCACAGTTATGAAGAGCAAGCTCCGGGGG
Source organism: Heterocephalus glaber (assembly GCF_000247695.1). The sequence goes on along the minus strand of NW_004624738.1, from coordinate 3,301,792 downwards.
ACAAAGCAGGAGGTGGCTGCGCCTAGGCCCAGAAGGACAGGTGGAACTTGGATGGTTTGGAATAGAGGAGTCAGATACAAATCCCCTGCATTGTCACTGTCGCCCACTCCTGGGGGTTCTGACTGCCCAGTGGACAGCCTGCTGCTAGGTGCAAAGGACGCGCTGCGCTCAGGGTCCTGCAGCTATTAGGTGACACAGTGAGACTCCCGCTCCAGCTTCCACTCCAGAGTCCTGGCTTCCTCTCCTTTTTCCTCTGCATCCTGCTGCCTCCTGGAGGCTGCAGCAGGCAAACCTAACAGTGGGGGCTGAGAAAGTCACATGAAGGCCAGTGAGGGGTGACTGACAGGAAGTGAAGAGCAGATGATGAGTAACAGGAGTTGTTCTGAAAGAAGCAGAGCTTTCTGAGGCAAGAGCTTCACCCGTGTGCTGGGCATCCGTGCCGTGGCTGCAACCACAGGCTGGCACTTTTGCCACCCTGCGTGGCCTCCTGGGGCTTCTCCAGACATCATGTGAGCAGTGAGCGGACTCACTGCTCAGCTGTGAGAGTGCCCGCCTTACCCCACCCGAGGCTGGGCCCAGGACGCCAGCTGCTCCTGCTTCCCAGAGAAGCGCCTCCCTCCCAGCTCCCACGAAGCCTATGGGAGCTCTCAGCGCATGCCCGGCGATACACCCTTGGCAGCCTGTGCATCCTTGTGCCCACCAACACTCCTTCCTGTCCCGAAGGAGAGTTCCTGGAAGATGGACTTGTCCCTGTCCCTGTGTTGCCTCTGCACTCACAAGGCTCAGAGAACAGGGCCTGCCACAGGAGTATTGTATAAATGCAGATCCTCGCTTGGTCAGACCAGCAGGAGATCTGAGGGCCTCATCTCTACGCCGGCTGTGTCTGGGGAAGCAGGCATGGGCACTTGCTGTTTGGCCCTGTGGTATTCTCCCAGCAGCGCATAGCACAGGAGGTCAGACAGACTCAAGGGCATCAACTGGTCCGTGACACCAGGGGATAACAAAAGAGCAGGCTGCCACACCCTGGGGCCACTCCTCGCCTCCGGTATGGCTGCGACTGCCCCTTCCGCTCTCCTGCGATCAGAGCCTCGGTGTCAGCAACTGCGGGGCACGTAGCTTACTAAGTGTCGGGTGCTAACTCTGTGCAGCACCTGAAATGGGGATCCAGCAACAATGCACGCGATCGCCCCAGGGTGGCAGAGCATTCTCATTCTGTGTGGCATCCCTCACACATTCTGGCAAAGGGGCCCGCGCTCACCACCTCATATGGGGACAGATTTCCTTGCTGGGTTAGTCTATGGGAAAATTCCTCTTCCCTGCCATGGGAATGTGACCCTGTGACTGGGCGTCCTTGACAGCTACGGGTGTGCGCGCACCTGCAGGGTCTCCCTCCCTCACAGAGTAACCAGAGTCCCGCCTCTGCAAATCCACCCAGCTCTGGCTCTGCAGCACATCTGGGCTTTCTCCTAGTGGCCACTGCCGAAGGCCTGTGCACCTGCATGTGATTAGGGCTCAGCAGACGCCTACAGCCTCACAGTTGACGGCTGAGCAGTGGTGACGTGTCCCAGGGGACGAGTTCCTCCCCAGCAGATGAATGTAGGTCCGGGGACACGGGCCCCATGGAGCCAGAACCCCACTGGGAACCACCCTCAGCTGCATTTTCACCTTGGCCTGCATGAAGATGAGCAGACTTCAGGGGCAGCCTGGGGACTAGCAGGGCCAGAGAGGAAGAAGAGAACCGTAGACGCCCCTGGCATCAGTCACTGCACTGCATGCCCTTAGTCTTGATCTCACCAGTGTTTGGAAAACAGGATAAAATGTTAAATGCTGCTGCTGAGCTTCCTTTCTCCCTGTAGCTGCCCTTTCTTTACTGAACATGGAGATCACTAGCTACAAAAGGCCGGGACAGGCCAATCACAGACTGAAAAAAGGAAAAACTGCCCTACAACTGTAATAAAGCATGACAAGACTACACTTTTCCATGGCAGGGTCACAGCTCATGCATTTATTGTACCTGCCAAATGACTCAGTTAAAAGGGAAGCACAACTCTTCTTCCAGTAAAACATTCTTCATTTAGTAGTAATGAAATTCAGGAGCAGAACAAGAACATCATTTACCAGAGAGAAATCCACATGACCGCGGGGACTTGGGTTAACACCGCAGGAACACAGGATTCGGAGTGGACGCGTGCGCCATCACTGACGAGGCAGCGGTCACATGACAGCCTCATTAACCCAAGAAAGAAACCCTCAGGATGTCCTTAGTGAGGACAGGGCTGACAGCTCCCCACAACTGCAGCTGTCACTAACCCCTGCCCAGAAACCCTGAAGGGGCAACGCACCAGCTTTCTCCTCCCCCTGCTGGGGAGTCGGGTGTTAGCGTGGGGACAACCAGGGGCTCTGTGTGCGAGAGATGCCGAGGGGTCCCCGCGTCATCACGTCCTTGTCTCAGGCAGGGCTACACAGAAGTGGCCCATCAAGCTCAGCATCAGACTGAGCTGGTTTCTCGGAAACCTGTCACTCGTCCTGCCCAGGAAGCTGCTCCAGCTGACTTCACACCTTGGGAGTCCAGGGGAGGGCCCACACTTCCTAGAGCAAGTCGGTCCTACCGCGGTGGGGAGCATAGAGAGACCGGAAGCCTTCCCCTTCCTCCCCGGTCGGCAGTGAACGCTCGCTCTACAGCTGTGACGCTCACCTCCCAGAGACTATGTCTCTGCATTTTGGCCCTCTTCTCCCCTGAACCCAGGTTGGTTTTTTACCTTCCTGTGCCATGTGGGGCCGCACAGGGTGTCCTTTGCCATCTCACAGCATCGAGACCCAGGGGGCAGCAGCTCCCTGCGGGGCCTCCGCCGCCCGACTGAGACACTGAGGTGGTCGGCATTCAGACCAGCAGGGCCAGGCCTGTGTGGCTGCCCCTGCTTCACTGCAGCCATTCCTGGTCCCCAAAAGCTTGGCTGCTGTTCTCAACTGCAGGGCAGGACGGCACTGAAACAGAAAGGCCAGATCACAAAGGCAGAAAGACCAGTCAGGAGCAGCTTTCTGAATAAAATATTTAATCAGCGCTTCTGTACAAAACATTAGAATGGTTAATGATGAGGATACAGCATGTTTAACAAAAATATATACTGCTATGTAACAGACAGGAAAAATAGAGTCTGCTGTTTTACAAGCCATTTACATTTCAGTATGTACAATCTGTTTAAACTTGAAATACATATACACACGGATTTATACCTGCCCTCGAAGGCTCCCCTGTGGGGTGGCCTGGTCAGGGACAGCACTTCAGGATGTCAGCCACGGTGGCCCCAAAGGCCAGGCTGGACAGCAAGCGACAGCCAACCTGCAGCTTGCAAGCCTCAGAGTTCTGCTCTGGCCAAATCAGAGTGGAAAGATGGCAACAAGGAGATTCCATTGCATCAAGTGAGTCTGTAAATCCTCCCCATCCTCCCTCTGTCTTCTCCTTACTCCCAAGCCAAGCTGAGAAAGTTGGTGTCGCTGCAGAATGAAAGGAACTTCCCCCTAAAAATAATTAATTTTGTCTTTAGCTGCTGAGGAACAGTGTGTAATTGAGACTTGATGGCATTACTGTCACTTTGAGTTCTGCCATGCCCTTAAAATCATAGTCCTGGAGTCATTACGTTTGCTTTTTAAGCTGCAGGGCACTCAGCACGTGCAGAATTTTGCTGCCCACCCAGGGCCTGCTTCAACAGCATCACTTCGTAAGCAGTGCCGGAGTTTGACATCAAACTTCACAGTGAAAGAACCTGCTTCTTTATTTATAAACATTCCCAAACTTAGCAGAATCCCCTGTGGTCACCTGCGGAAAGGGCAGGCCACAGACTGCACATGAATCCTTGCACAGCTTTTCATCTGGGGTGAAAAATTTCCAGCTAAAAACCTAAAATGACTTGATCACAATTCTTGTCAAAACACAAACGCTGTCTGCACTACAGTATAACGTGAAATACAAAAGTAAAAATTACCCGGAGGGTGCTCGTGTTTAACCTGTGATTTCTGAGGTGGAGAATGCCAGAGAAATTCCCCTCTCAAGTGTGTCCGTTCCTGGCTTTAGATACTTGCTGTTTCCCAGCCAGGAAACGTGTTTCCATGTTTCGTCCTGAGCTTGCTTTCTCACGGAACTGGATCATCATTTTCTAAACAGAACGCCAAATGGCTGACTTTCTCTGATTCTGATAAGCCCCAACCAAAAATGTAAGTTGCAAGGAAATAAGCAATGCTTTCTCAAGCCAGGGTGCTCAGCTCAAGCCCTCAAGGGGAACCCAGAATAGGGTATCATCTCCTGGCCTTGGCAGCCTTCAGCCTCTGAGAGATGAAAAGATCCAGCGAAGAACGAGGAATGCACTGTGTCATTCGCTGCTTTACAGACTCGCCCCCCACCCGCCCTTGGAGCCGGCCAGGGCTGCCCACAACCCCAAGAGCAGGCTGAGACTGGCCGGGCTCCTGGAAGGGCCTGCAGAGACCTCCGAGCAGCAGTGAGCAGGCTGTACTTGCTCAGAGCCACCAGCGCCCCAGCTGCAGCGAGGATGTCTTGGAAGGGACTAACCCGCCAGCTTCTGGTCAGCTTGTGTCTGCCTCTAACTCAGCAGCACTCTGGGGACAAGCCGCAGGAGAAGTCTCGTGTTGGCCTGCCACAAGCCTCTCAGCCCCTGGGGGCAGCCATGCCTCTCGATTCTGCTGGCCAAGTGTCAGATGGGCCTGGACAAAAAACAAGGCATCTCGCTCGTCCTGTCCGTACACACAGGAGCTGGCACGTCACCGGCGACCACTGCGCCTGCTTCTGTTTGCCAACAACTCAAGAGGGAGTAAAGCAGAAACTCAAAAGCGAAAGGCCGGCTTCACCCTGAGGTGTGTACCACCCCTCCTACAAGTGCCTGGTCTGCCGGGAAGCTAGATGACTATTTCAGCACGCCTTAAAAAGGGTAAAAGATTCTGCACTCTATCTGCTCTCAAAGGCCCTCTCCAGAGGAGTTCCCAATCCTGTCTGCCGGGGGTGAAGGGTGCTTCTCACACCCCTACCAAGCCACCTGCCTGCAAACTGCCCTGCCTGTGAGAAACACGCCTCGAAGGAGATGCTGACGCCTCCTTGGCCCCGGAGAGGATGTGTGTGAGAGACACCAGTCCTGTGTGTGTCAGATGCTGGGGGAGGCCTGGACGCTCCTCCTGGGCAGGAGGAATGGCCCGTGGCAGACAGCTGTGCCACCCTGCGGTGAGGCTGGTCAGCAACAGCGAGCAAGCCTTGCAACACAGGCAGTTTTCAGGGACTCATACCCTAGACCACCGTCGTGACTGCTGTGCAGCAGCTGCCACCGCCAGGAAGCACCAGCCCACGCCGAGTCTGGTGCTGTCAGGCCAGGCGCAGGCAGAGCATGGGCAGAAGAGGAAGCCGAGCTGGGGTACGCAGCCTCTCTGGAAGCCTGCATCCACGCAGGTGACGGGCGCCTGGGGCCTGCGGGGCGCCCCAGAGCCTCACGCTGGGCGCCCCAGAGCCTCACGCTGGGCCGGCCGCCCACGTGAGCAGTTCCCAGCTCTGGGCACAGACTAAAGACCAGAACTGCAACCAAGGGAGGAAGAAAAGTGGGCTCCAGCCTGAACAGTCGGAAGGCTACAGGCACAAAAGGCCAAGCTGTCTGAAAAACTCGAAGTAAACCTCTTTGCCTCCTCCTTCTGGAGCATCTGAATGTTAAACTCGGAGAGAAGGTCCGGTGTCCGCCCCTGGAGTGGGCTTCACCCAGGCTGGCACTGGGGGCAGGGTGCTGGGGACCCGGGGCTGCCTGACCGCCCTCCAGGGCCTCCGGGCCCACCCCGAGCCCCTGGGCCTGGCTGCCAACAAGGCACAGGCGTCCCGCCTGCCTCTTCCCAGCAGCGGCTCCTCATGCCGCCGGGCACACAGGTGAGCAGGGTAAGAGACGCCCCTCAGCCCGGCGCGTGCGCGGAGCTAGCCCCAGCCTGCAGTGGCCTCCCCGCACCCCTCACGCACGGCGTGGCTCTGTGGCCAGGTGGGGCCCTTTCCCAGGAGCAGCCACATCTGCTCCGCCTTGGAGCCATCTGAATGCGCTCTGGAGGCGGAACCCCGGGAACGCCGGGGCCTCCCTCGCAGAAGCAGAAGCAGAAGCGCAGGCACGGAGGTGACTTCCGAGGCCGGCCCGACCTCTCTCAGGAGGGCCCTCCGAGCCCTGGCGCCAGCTGGCTCCCTCCAGGCCGCCGCCGGCGCGGGCCACACTGCTCCGCCCCTCAGCGTGCAGAAGTCACCGTGGACCCCAGCGGTAGTGCCCCTCAGAACCGCCAGCCCCACGGGATCGGCCGCTTCCCATCCCAAAGTGGTGTAACGGGCTCACTTGTCTGCAGCCTCCCTTCCCCTCCCAGCCCACCTGCGGAGGCCCCAGGAGGGCCCTGCTTCCCGGCCAGGCGGCAGAACCCCAGAGGACACACTCTGAGGCCAGCAAGACCCCATGGCAGCTGCGTGCCTTCTCCTCCCACCGCATCGTGGGGAGACCAGACTGAGGCGCCGGAAGAGCTGGGCTTTGTGCACAAGCTGCTCTTGGACAGCATTCCGCTGTGCCTGGAGCTTTCAGAAAAGTCAGCCCCAGCCCCGGGGTTACTTTCCGCCCAGTGAGCCTGCTGCCGGGATAAGGACTCCGGGGTCCGGATCACTCTGCGGTGCCCTCTGCAGGGTTCCCCGGGGCCTGGCCCCTCGGGACCCGGCCCCTCAGGACCCATGGCCACGCCCACCCGCCCACAGCCCGCGTGCTGCAGGGGGACACGGTCTGTCTGCACGGGTGTCCGGGGATTCTGACCCTGCCCCACACCTCCCGCCCTCCCTGGGCCGCTTGGGCACACAAAGGAGCACAGCCAGGATGGCGAGGCCACCTCTGCCGACAGCCTGGCCCAGCTGCAGGGGAAGCTAGGACTCCCAAAGGCCAGCCTCCGGGGATCATGGACGTGCCCATCTGACAGTGCGGCTCTCCCTGAGACCCAGGTCTGGACATGGAGGAAGCCTCGAGTACCAGGGCCTGGCTGGTGTCTGGCAGCCCCGCAGCAGCCTGGGGCCCCAGCTGGCCTCCCCGCCCTCCCTGAGCAGGGACATCAGACCCTACGCCCTCCCTCACAGGAAAGCGTGGTCCAAAGCACAGTTCTCCCCATCAGAGTGGAAACTTCTCTCTGTTTTAACAGGGACAATTTGGTGAGCCACAGGGGTAGAAAGTGGGTGACACACAGGGTCCTGACACTCTGGTGGGGAATTGGGCAGGACTGCAGCTGGGGATTCCGAGGAGCAGATGGGCTCCTGCTGCTCACCCCAGCCTGCTCAGCACCACCAGAAGGGCAGACGGAGCATGAGCGGGGTGCTCTCC
>NW_004624738.1:3213783-3282905 GCF_000247695.1 Heterocephalus glaber | reverse complement strand
CCGCGGCCGCCTCCAGCCCGAAGCGGGGGCGACAGGCGCTCAGCAGCCAGAGGCAAAGCGCGGCGGCGGCGCTCGGGTCCATGGGCTCCGCGGCTCCGGGAAGTCCCGGCGCCTTTGAACATAGTGTTTAATAACGGGCAGTGTGGCCGCGAGCCGCCGCCCCTCCTCGCCCACCCTCCTGGCCCGCAGCGCCCCCTGCCGCACGCTCCGGCCGCGCGCTCTCGCCCCGCGGGTGTCCCGGCCCCGGGCTCCCGCCTCCCGTCCCGGCGCGCGCCCCTCGGCTCGGGACCCGCCGTCGCGCGGCCGCCAGCCTCTGGCCCCCTCCTCCGCGCCCGGTTCCCCAGGGCCACAGACGCCTCCGTGGGGCGGCGGGAGAGCTCGGCCACCAGGGGAGAGAGCTCGCGCGCACGGGGAGGCCGCCAGGGCACGGCGCGCGAGCACAAAGGCGCGTCCTCAAACACGGCCCCGGGCACCCCTGTCCCACCGCAGCCCTAACGATTGGAGCGGGCGGCCGAGACGACAAACCATTGGAAGGAAAGGGTCCAAGCCCTTTAAGGAGTTCGAGAAGTGCAAGGGCAGCTAGAGCCGAGTCCTCTCGTCCTGCATGTGGCAACCTTCCGCCTCCTGCTCTTCAGGGTGGCGCCGTCTAACTGAAACCAGCTACTGGTGTGTCCTGGTGGCCAGAAGCCAGGAGGGCGACCACGTGGAGCCCCCGGGTGGCGCCCAGGTGCATGTCGGGAGGAGGGTGGAGAGGGGACCCAACCATAGCTGGGAGGGGAGGATCCTGCAGAGGGGACCCTCGGAGAAGTGAGGCTGCTGGCGAGTGTCCGCTCAGCCTCAGCCAGCCAACTCCCAGCGTCTGGGCAGTCCGAGTGCCTGGGCCTGCGGATCCCCAAAGAAGGTTCCTTTCCTTTAAAATCGCATCTGCTAGGGAGCTTGAGATCCAGGCTAGGGCGGGCGTTGTGACCACTTGGAGCTGGTGACCAGCGTAAGCATGGGTCCCAGAGCTCGCTGGGCTGCCCCCACTCTGACCCACGGAAGAGGCCCGGACAGGCTCCTGAATCCACTGAGTGGCCATTTCGTCCCCAGCAACCTCTCCAGCACTGCTACCGGCCAGCGCTGGCTCGCCTGGGGCTTCGAGCCACCAAACGCTCAGGTTGTTTGGGGTTGGAAGAAGAGCCTTGCAGTCAGTTTGGAAGAGGAGAAAGCCCCAGGATAGTGAGAGAGGCTGGGCTGGGCAGGAAGGTGGTCCTGGGCCGATGTCTGGCTGCCTACAGTCAGAGTCTTCCAGGGACCAGAACTGGTGCCCAGGGGCAGATGGGCTGGCTGGGGTGACCGGCAAGGCCCTTGGTCACAGGCTGCCCAACACACGGGCCAGCACCGTCCTTCCAAGGCAGCCCCTCCAGCATGGTGTGGGGCACGCTCCAGACTGCACCACAGTCTGAGCCAACGCCGGCCCTGCACTAGGCCTGACTTGGCCGTGACCTCCGCCAGCGAGTCCCTTGCCTGTCTTGGCTTCTGTCTCCCCAGCTGTAAAGGAGAGCGGAGGCCTGGCAGGTCTTGGCACGGTGGCTGACAAGTGCTTTCTGATTACACCAGGACACCCCTGGCCTGAGGCCGCGCTGGGGCTGAGGAAGAGGGATGGACTCTTGTCCTTTCTGTCCTCCGTGGCAGCAGGCCACATCACGTTCCTGAGACTGAGTTTCCTCACCTCGCCCTAGGCAGTGTTTGTGTGCCTGGCATCCAGCAGGTGCAGAGCAGGCCCAGTCCCAGTATGTTCTGAGGTCCAGGGTGACAGTGGACACTGGCGGGCTCTGGAGGACACTGCCTGAGGAGGCTGGTGCTGCTGCCCGGGACCCAACCTCCCCGACCTATTTCTTTGCGCCATGAAGGCAATCAATGATCCTTCCCTCCTTCTCTTCATGTCTTCTTTCAGGTAAATCTTATCACCAGGTTCCCTTAGGAGATGCAGCCTCAGTAATGCGCAGGACAGATGCAGAGTCTCGGTGGACAGGAGAGACAGTAACCGTGAGAGCCCAGAGGGCTCAGGGGGCAGCCCCAGGACTGATGGGAGCCACCCAGAGGGAGGGCAGAGGTCAGAGAGGAGGCAGCTGGAGGGTGTGGGGCCGTGCCAGGCTCCCTCCCCACCATAACCAGCGATTTAGCCTTCTGTTATCCACCCACTGCTCTACACAGCCCATGGCACTTCAGCGGCGCAACTGCCCTACCCTGTGAGGTAGACATTATAGCTCTCATTGTGCAGGAAAATTGAGTCAAGAGAAGTTCAGTGCCTTTCTTGAGGTCACTTGAGACGGACAGAGCCTGGAGTGGCCACAGTCTTTGCCCGGGATGGGACGGTGAGGGGCCTTGGCCCCCCAACTCCCTCCCCAGCCCCAGCGGAAGCACAGTGCTCCCGCATTCCCTCCTGGGCCCCCTGGAAGGTTCTCGGCAGAGAAAGGAACCCTGGGGTTCCTCAGAAGATCATGGAAGTGTCCCAGGGGACACCTTCCGGCCACTGCTTTCGGCTGGGAGCTCACAGCACGGGCCGTGGGAAAATCTGTCCTATCTGCAACAGGGCCCGCCTGTGACTGGGATCCTGCAGCCCAGGATGAGCACCCTCTGCAGTGGAGACGAACTGCACACTCCCTGTCTGTCTGACATCCAGCCCTCCGGCTCCAGCAGCGTCCTGGGTCCTGGACTGCAGAAGCGAGCCTGGCTCCAACAGCCCTGGGCCAAGGCAGGTTAGGGCCCACCTCCCCACCTCCAGGTCCTTCTGTTGGGGACTCTGGCGTGCATCCTCGCCTGCGGAAGCTGGCGGCTTTCTCTGAACACCAAGTCCAGATTCCACCACGGAAACCAGGATGTGAAAGAACCCGCAGGGTTATGTAGACTCCCATGCCATGCCAGGGTCCTGACACAGTGTTTGCTCTCTTGCCCTGGGTTCATTTGCATCCCAGTTTTCCGCAGCCTGGATTTGAGGCAGCTCTGCGCTCTGTACCTGTGAGAGTCACGCCTCTCAAAGGGAGCCTGCACCCTGGGGGGAAGCGTGTCACCTGGCTCGCGTACTTACAAGTTAGATCTGCATCCTTCAAGCTAGACAGAACTGAGGCACGGAGTTCACCCCCTTGCCATGGTCACCTGCTGAGTGGCAGAGAGCCCACTTAGGCAGAGAGCCCGCCACTTAGAAGGGGTCTTGGATCGTGCCAGCTGCAGCCCCATTGATGACCTGCAGATACTGGGCCTTGGAGTGGCCCAGTGGCAGCCTGCTCTGCCCCGCCCGAGTATCCTGCCGCACCCAGGCAGCCAGGCAGCCTGCTCTGTGGCCCACACTGTCTACAGGGGGAGGTGGAGTCTCCAGCACCCATCTCTGACAGTACAGCCATGCAGGGCCTGGGCCCCTCCAGTGAGCCTAGGTCTCGGCTCAGCACCATGCATGGCCTGCAGGTGAGGGGTGCTGGGTCAGCCTGTGCCACCTGTCTCCTGCTGGGAGTGCTGGGCCCTGCCAGGCACCAACTCAGCCTCTGACCGTGGGCTGTGAGACTGCCCTTCCTGGCCTTCCCCCCAGGTGATGACATGTCACCCAGAGCCTGCCCGTGCCAGGTAGACAGAGGAAGGAGGCCCGAGTCTATCCTATGTGGACCCAGCACGGCCTGACTGCTGCTGAGAGAGCCGGTGGGGCCTGGGTGGGTCTGGCTGGGAGGAGGAGCGGGGAGACGTCACACAGACATCTACGGGTTATCTCTGGGTCCGGCTGTGCCGGTTCCTCTCAGCCCGAGATGGGCTGCAAGCAGAAAGACCAGGAGTAGCAGAGAGGCAAGAAGCGTCCAGCAGGCTCAGCTCAGCCCCCTGTAATGCCCAGGACCAGGCTTCCTCAAGCTCAGGCCACAGCTAGGGCTGCCCTGGTTACCCCCAGCAACAGCTCTGGCGTCCAGACCCTCGTCTCAGAGCCCTTGGCTTTGGGACAGACAGCAGAGGGCTGGCAGACACTGCCACCTGCTGGTCGCAGGCTATAGCAGCACCGTCGTGTGGCTGAGCTCCCTGCCGCCCGCGTACCAGGACCAGGCCAGTCTGGGACTCAGGAGCAAGGGCCAGGCCCCTGCTGTGACTGAGCTCACCGGCCTGTAAGGCGGGCTGGAAGATGAAGTGGCTGCGTGCCAGAGGAGGACCACAGGGCAGGTCATGGAGGGTCTGCTTCCTGGCCACCTGTCTGCTGGCTTTGTGACCTCCGTGAACGTGGCTAACTCCAGTGGGACGGCGACACCCCTGATCTCACGTGCCACAGAGCAAGTGGCAGGAAGCAGGGACAGTCCTCCCGGCCCGGCTTGGTAACGGCGGCTTTCACTGTTTTCTGGGGAGTCCCGGCGTGACGACTAGGAGGCTGGTCCCTGCCCTGGCCTGCCCTGCCCTGCCCTCTGACCTCCTCGGCGGCCGCAGTGCTCTGGCTCCCCTCTGTGATGTGGCCATCACAGCTGAAGTGCTCTGAATGTTCTGGATTAGGTCCCCGTCAGATGTTCTTGGGGACGTTTGTGGGCACATGAGGTTAAAGAAAATCGGGAATAAGCGCTGTGACGCTCTCCACGTTAATGTGGAGTGTCCGGTCCTCAGACTTGGTCTAAAGAGCTGGGTTTGTGTTTCAGGCAGCACAGCGATTAAAGGAAGGAGACAAACTTCAGCCTGGAGGACCAGGACCAGGGCGGCAGGTCGGGAGAGAGTGGGAGAGGCCCGAAGCCGGTGCTCCCGTCCGGTCCAGGATGAGGCCTCGGGGCAGCTGGCAGCAGAAGCCCCCCTGGGTGCGGCAGCAGAGTCTAGGGGAGCGTCACGCGGCCAGTGGCCTGGGCATCAGTTTCGGGGACCGTCTCTGGCCTCTGGCCCACGCAGCAAAGACGTCCATGAACTTCACCGCAGGAAGTGACCTCTGCAGCTGCCCTGAAGAGGAGGGGCACTGACAACCGGAACTTGTGCCTGGGTCCTGCGGCCCCACCACCTCCCGGTTCCTAGGTGGCTGGCCCACCCCAGGGATGCACTCAGCAGGGCGAGGCCTTCCGCTCCTGCTCCTGCCCTCCCAGACGCCTGGGGGCTTCTCCTGATGGCCACAGACAGGATCCGGATGCTAGTAAAAATGTTGGGTAACAGACCCACAATCCAAAAAGGCCTCTGTAAATGGCACACTAACAGGGAGCGAGCACTCTAAATCTCGGGGTAGCCAAGCTGAGAAAGGTAAACTCCTCTGTGGAGGACTGGGCCACGGCACTCCTGTACACTCTGGGCAGGAGCGTAAACTGACAGAGATTTTCCAGGAGCGATTCGACCGCATCGGGGTTTTAAAGAAGGGACTCTTGTCCCGGCACTTTGACTTGCAGAAATGTAATTTAGTCTGTAGCTGTGCTTGTATACATGATGATAAGTATATAAGGATTAAGACAAAACCTGAGGTCAGAGTAAACACTGGAAATGATGTAACGGCAGTGAATACGGAAGGGCAGATAAAGCATGGTCCCGGGTCACTGCAGTCGCCATTGTCCTGCCGTAAGAGGACTCAGATTTTGTGCAGGGTGTGGAAAGGTACCACGATGTGTCGCATCCAGGTACAGGGTGCCTGAGAGAGGGCAGCAAAGACAGATGCCCTGTGGTCCACCCAGAGGAGAGCCACACTGCTGGATGCGTGTCTGTCACTGGCACCATGACCCAGGCGCATCTGTCCCCGTCTGCCACCCCAGGAAGCCCTCTCTCCTCTCTGCTTGCATTTCACATGATAAAACAGCTCTCTGTGGAGCGCTTCATTGTCAGTATCAACACAAACCCATTCTGCCCATGGTATACTACTGGAAAGAGGAATGGCGGATCCTGAGAATGAAACAGAGATTCCAGAAGCGAATAACCATGCTTGAAATATGTCGACTATAACCATGCGGACAGCCTCGGGGAAGGGAGAGATGACTTGCTGGGCAGAAATTACCAGTGAATAGCACTGACCCCCGTCTCATGAGATAGGCCAAATTAATGTCTGCTGAATGGAATGATGATAGAGAACAGAGCCTTGAGGGGGCTATCTGGAGGGAATATGAATATAGAGCCCGGACAGGAATACTGTTCTAAGTATACTTTCATTGTCTAAACCACCAGGAATAATGTCCACACTTGAAACGTCATAAAAGTCTTCAAACATACATGTAAGAAATTCTAAGCTCCGAACTGAGCTTGGCCGAACCTTCAAACTTGGCATCATCTGTGGCAGAGGGCCCTGGTGTCAGGTGCCCGGATGTGAGCCCCAGGATGGCACACCTGCCAACGGTCCAGCCACTCCAGGCTGACCTGGAGGAGCACTTGAGACTCATCCAAGCCACTTCCACAGCATCGGCTTGGGCTCTTCCAAGATGTCAATGTCATGAAAGGCAAAAAAGCCTGGGAAACAGCTTTAAAAGAAAGGAGACTCAGAGGACAGGGCTACCGACGCAGGCAGGGCCCGCAGTCCAATTTCTGAGGGAGGGAGGGACGCAGTTGTGAATAAAAGCCCTTTGCTGGGACACGGGAGAAACCGGGGTGCGGGCTGCCATTGGTCAGGGCCACATCCCAGCCTGCTGGCTGCTTTGGAGTCATGCAGGAGCGCACTCTTGTTCTAGTAGCTACCTGGAGCAGGCTGCCTCAGACAGCAGGACCTGGGGAGAAGCCTGGCCCTGGACCCAGTGCAGTGCCAGCTGGAAGGAAAGGGCCATCCCAGACCCCCAGCGCCCGCCACTGGGACTGCAGGAGCCAGGTGAGCGGAGCCAGGCAGCCACCCATGAGCTCCTGACTGGCCCGAGCTTCAGACCGTTCCAGGATAAAGGCTGCAGAGGGACATGGCTCTTCCTACTGTCCCTACTCCCATGTTCCTGTGAGGTGAAACCCTCTGCCTGCCGCCCTCCAGAAGCAGCTCCTATGGCCGGTGCCCGCCTCCGGTCCCCCCGCTAGGCCGGGAAGGCGCCTCCTGACCTGTTCCTCGGTGCTGCCGCCCTTCCGGGCCCGTCTCCATGCTTTCTTGTGCCACTGTTCTAACAGAACCCTGCTACTGAGTCTGCCCAGAACCCACCTCTGCACCCACCACTCCACACCTAGCCAGGCCTCGCTGCCCACAGCCCCGAGTGGTGGGTGACGGTGGCCTGTGTCCAGCAGGCACCTGCTAGGCTGCCTTAGCTGCAATCCCCAGCTCCTGGTGTTTCTCCTCAGCCGTCTCCCACCCTGGGCCCGGCCGGCGGACCTTGGCAGGCACTGCCCACTTGTCTGAGCCGTTCTCTCCTGTGGTCTCTGCCCCGACTGCAGTCGTCCTGGTGACCACGCTACCTGCTGGCAGCTCCGGTGCTGCTTCGGCACGCCCGACCGCCCCCTCAGACGGCTTCCGAAAGCCCGCCTTTGCTGTTGCTCCCAAGCGCCAGCCCTTCCTTCAAGGTGAAGTGTGCGCCCCCGGGCAGCTCTGGATGGCTGCGCTGCCTTCAAGCGACCCCGTGCCCTCTCCAGCTCCCCAAGCAGGCCGCGGCTCTCTCAAGACACCTGGCTTTGCCCCTCGGCACAGAACACGCTGTACCCCTCCGCGTCCTCCACAGTGGTCCCCACCCACAGGGAGCAGTGTTAACCTCAGGCAGCGCTGTCATTCACAGCTAAACCAACAGAGAGTCCAATGCCACCGAGGGCCTGGGGAGCGAGTGCAGGCGGGGAATGGGAGTTCACGCGCCCTTCTGTTCTTCACACCACAGAGCCCCACACTCAAATTTGTGCCTTGTGTTTGCAAGATGGCTGTTGTGTCTCCAGCATTAAGAAAACAGGGAAGGGACAAAAAGTCTTCTCCTAGCAAGTAGACCCTACACAAGAAAACACACACACATATTTATCTATATATACGCACGCTACCTAGAACTGCGTCCCATGGCCCCTGTAACCATAAGAGAACACGAGTGTTCCGCCGTCCGGCCTCTGGAGCCTTAAAGGCAGGAGGAAAGGGGCTTTTGGGTAGCTGGTCCACAGTGCCTGCCATCCATTTCGTCTTGTTTCAGTCACACTGGATCTCATTTAATTTACCCATTTCCCCAATCAGAAAGCCATGGGTCCAAGGTAACAGCCACTCCCCTGTGGCCCAGGTATGGCACAGCCTCTTCCTGGGGGTCCCTCGTACGTCCCAGACCCAGTGCCCCTGGGCCTGCATCCCTGTCCTCACCTCCAGCCGCCCGGACACATCCATGCCTCCTTCGTCAGCCCCGGGGCTGGCCAGGTTTCAGGCCGGAGCTGTGTTCCTTGGTGTTAGCCGACTGACAAGCGGGCGGTGGCCTCGTCCATGTGCAGTGCATAAACCTGGAGCTCCCGAGAGTCACATCGGAGGATGGGGCTAAATCATCAGGTCCCCGAGACGGTGGGGCAGGTCACCCTGTGCAGGCTGTGGCCTGGACGTCTCTAAGTGACCACACTGCCTGAGGCCAACGGCTTCCCCCATGGAGACAAGCCTGGGCACCCCTCCCAGGGCAGCAGGGAAGGAGGAGACAGAATCTTTTGCAATCTGGTTTTTGTTACCACATCTTCAACCATGGAAGGGGCTGCTTGAGTCAAGCAGGAAGCAGAAAATATCAGACTCAGAGCCCACATTCCACACTTGGTGTACGGTGTGTGGGAGTCCCATGGGGCAGAGTCCGTGGGGGCACGGGAGGCTGGCTGTGTTCTCCGTGGGCCCAGGTGTTCCGGGGCCCCTGGGCTCCACGCCGGGTCACCGGCTCCAGCATGAGGCAGCCTCGCCTGCTCCCTACCCCACGCTGTCTCTCTGGGGGCTCACCCAGGAGTCCCCACCTCTCTGCCCCAGGACCTCACCACGCAGCCTTGGCCGGCTGCCTCCGGGGTCCAGAGCCTGGGACCCGATGGCCTCCACAACCCCGGCCCTCGGCCCTCGAACAACACTTGTTCAAGCAGATTCATCATTCCACCAAAGCCCTGCTCTGTCACTGAAAGGACGTGTCTGACTGTCGTGGCCGGGACACAGTGCCCGACACCCACAAGTTCAGGCGAGGTTTACTGGGCTCACGGTTTGCAGAGGCTCAGTCCATAGTCGGCAGCCCCAGGCAGGGCGGCAGGGCAGAGGGCACCGGGCGCCGTGCCCTGCTGCTGCCTCTCTGCTGCCTCCCAGAGACCCCCTCCCGTCTTCAGGGCTTGGCAGATTCTCCTACTCTTCTAGCCGGGCCTGTTTCTTCAGGGCCTTGCTCCTTTCCTGACGATCCCTTAGGAAGCTCCGCAAAAGGGGACAGGGCGCGTTTCTCCTCCGCCCGGCCGGTGTGGGCGGCCTGTCCCCTTCTCCGGGGCTCCCGCTCAGCTGCCCTGGGGACACGGGCGGGAGGGCGCGCCCAGCGCCAGCCCAAGTGGGGACCAGAGGCGAAAGGCGAGAGGGCAGGGGTCGGCGGGATCGCTGCAGGCAGCCGGGGAGCCCGCCAGTCGGTGAGGGCTCGGAGCTTCGCACAGGCCCCGCAGCGGGGAGAGCGGAGTCGGAGCTGGAGCCGTCCGTCGGCTGGATAAGCCTTCGCCCCGATAAGCCTTCGCCCCAAGGGCGGGGAGGGCAGGGAGAGCCGCGCTCGCCGCCAGGGGGCGCTCCAGGCCAGGCCGGGCGGGCGGGTGGGCGGAGCAAGGGTCCCGTGACCGAGGCCGCCCGCGCCTCCTCCGCCATGCAGGCCCCGGCGGCGCTCGTCACCTCCAGGTGAGCCGGGCCAGGGCGCGGGGCGGGCGCGGAGGGGAAACTGAGGAGGGCGCCCGGAGAGCGGAAGTGACGGGCAGTGCGCGTCTGTGAGCCCCGCACGCCGGAGGCCGAGGCGGGAGCATCCGAAGTTTGGCCCCGACCTGGGCGCCTTTGGAGACTTTGTCCCAGAAGGTCAGGGAGGGTGGGCGGGGCGGAGTTACGGACGGAGTCGGAGCGGCAGGGGAGGAAGCCGCGCCCGGCCAGGCCCTGGACCGGGCCCCGCCCGCCTAGCTGGGCCTGGAGGTGCTGGGAGGGACGCGGCGGGCGTGCTCTTCCACCCTTCCTACCCTCTTCGGGCGCGTCCTGTACCCCACCCTGCCCCGTGCATGCAGCCTGGGGCTCCAGGGCCAGGTCAGCGGGCGGGCAGACCGCTGCCCAGCGCAAACGCGTCTCCCGACTGTAACCTGACTTCCTGCTAGCTCTGTAGACCGTGCAGGCAGAGGGAGGATGCGGGCCGATCTGCATCCCTGGTGGAGGTGCCTCACCGCCACACCAGTGTCCCCGCAGAGGCTGCCTGCTTCTCTGCCGAGTGGAGCCCGAGTTGGCAGACGTGAGCACCGTGGCAGCGGACACCCCGGCCACCCTGCAGACCCCGGGCGTGACCTCTGACCTCGAGGCGTGTGGCTGCTGCCCGACCCGCACGTGGCGTTAGCAGGCATGGGGCGCTGCTGAGCGGGCCGTGGCCTCCTCCTTCCGCCCTGCTGACCAGCACACAGGCCCCAGCCCCTGGGCTGCAGGTGACATTCCCACCAGCCGCCCTCTCCACCTGTGTCCAGCATCCATTCGTCCAGCTCACGTTCAACCGGGGTTCTGGGCCAGGGCCCAGTCCAGTTCTGGGTGCAAAACAAGGTACCAGGCAGAAGCTTCATGGGGACAGTAGGTGAGCTGAGAAGATGCCAGCGTTGACACGTGCCAGGGAAGGCACCTAAACGTAGGGGCCCGGACGGAGGGAGTGGACGCTGCTTTACCCGGTGTGGCCAACGAGCATCGTGCTGATAGGCTGGCCGGGCCAGTCCCCCGTAATCTCCCCAAAGGAGAGAGCCAGGGAAAAGCAATTTGGAAAACTGTACCGGGCAGAGACAGCAGGAGCCGGTGTCCTGAGGCCAGCGTGGAGGGAAGGACAGAAGAGTGTTAGATGGCCCCAGGCAGGGAACGGGAGGCACTGGACTCTGAGGCGGTGTGGCTTCCTGCTGAGTGCGTGACCCAGGGCCGTGGTGGCCTCGAGGGCTGACCAGTGTCTCCCAGCTCCCTGGCTGCGGGAGGGCTCCGCAGCTCCAGCGGGCATCCACGGCCCGGGCCGCAGGCCATGGTCAGCCCGAGGGGTGTGTGGGTTCTGGGCGAGTCTTGGAGACTGGACTCGCGCGTTTGCTGGTGCTGAGGTGTGGGTGTGAGAGAGGGCGGGCGCGGGGAGCAGCCAGGCTTTCCCGGAGGACAGGCTCGGAGGGGGCGTCGGCTTTGCCAGCTGAGATCCCCACGAGGGGACGCTGGGGACTGCTCTGCACCAGTGGTCCTCAGG
Source organism: Heterocephalus glaber (assembly GCF_000247695.1). The sequence goes on along the minus strand of NW_004624738.1, from coordinate 3,271,650 downwards.
CCCTCTGTCCTGAGCTTGGTGCTCGGGGAGGGACCAGCAGAGCGAACGGCTCTAAGGCAGGCGCAGTGGGCCCGGGGCGGGGCCATCCCGAGGGGGCCAGCGCTGGCCTTTGGATGTCAGCGCGGAGTGGCCAGGCTCGGAGGGGGCCTCAGGTGCCCTCCTGTATGTCACCTGCATGATGACCCTACAAAACAGGTGCCTCGGCTGGAGGTGTCACAGGCCTGTGATCCCAGCACTCTGGGAGGCTGAGCCAAGAGGAAGCTCTGCGTGGGTAATGTAGTAACTTAGCAAGACTCTGTATAGAATGATGTAGCTCAGTGTGCAGGGCCTGGGTTCAGTCCTCAGTATGAAGGAAGGAAGGGGGAAGAAAGGGAGAGAAAACCCAAAAAGAAAAGAGGGAGAGAAAGAAAGAACGGAAAGGAGAAAAGGTGCCTTGTGTCTTTGCCCCCTGGGGCAGCCGGGGCTCTGTGGGCTGGTCTGGGACTGAACCCCCTGGGGCCCTGGGTGAGCACTCCCCTGGGACTGCTCCCATGTGTTGTGGGCGGCTCTGGGCAGGGGATCCCTTGTAGGGCCGGAGGAGAAGCTGGAAGTGTCGGGCTCACCTGCCAGCCTGGCGCTTCCCTCCTGTCCTCGTGACAGCAGCAGTGTGTGTGACTCCAGATCTCTGCTGTCCCTGCCCAGCCTCTGGCTGAGGGTGCCAGCAGAGAGGAAGGCAGCTCTTCACTCAGCATCTGCCCTCACTGCCCTCCCAGCCCTCCCTGCTGCCGACCAGCCCCAGCTTCCTGAGGGCTCTCCCCGTGCAGGTGTTGCCTGTGGGTGTGCATCTGCTCGGTTGGCGCCTCGTGGCCGGCCGCCCCTGTGTGGACAGAGCGTGCTGCTGGTGGAAGGGGCAGCAAGCTTGGGGCGGGGATGTGCGCAACCTTGCAGGAGTCCTGGGGCCACCCAGACAGCCTGGGCTGTGGGGCAGAGAGGGCAAGGCCAGCCAAAGTTTGCACCCCTGAGCCCGGCCTGGGCTGCAGAGCCCCTGCACCAAGTCCCCTGGAGGTGAGGAGAGCCGGGTCCGTGTGCAGTGCTGCGTGGCACTGTCTGCACAGCCCCGAGGGGACACTGACTCCCCTCTTCCTGCCGCCTCACTGGCCCCTGCCCTGCCCTCACTCTGCCCGGCTGTGCTCCCCGAGCTCCCCTGCACCTGGCTGGCTGAAGAGCCGAGTGTCTGTCCGGCTCCAGGAAGGTCTCGGTCCCGTGTCTGTGCAGACCCGAACCCTCCTTGATCTCCGTGGAGCCTGCAGGACACAGTGCTGCCCTGGAGTTCTGCAGCGCTCACACACCAGGCTGGTGTAGAACCCTTGGCTGGTGTGATTTCCGACAAGCCCATCCTCCTGTTTCCTGCTCTGACCTCACTTTTGTGCCCGAGCAGCCGCAGGCGGGAAACCAGGCTCTGTGGGGGGAGCCGGTATGTGGAGGGGAGCTGCCCTCGCAGTGGCCCCTAGGCCGCACCAGGTCCTGCCTGATTCCCTCAGCAGGAGCTGCGACTTGAAGTGGACTTTGCCTTCTTCACCTCGCAGGCAGCTCCAGAATGTCCACACCGGCCTTGACCTGTCGGTGCCCCAGCACCAGGAAGTGCGGGGCAAGATGCTGTCCGGCCACGTTGAGTACCAGATCCTGGTGGTGACCCGGCTGGCTGCGTTCAAATCAGCCAAGCACAAGCCCGAGGATGCTGTGCAGTTCTTGGTGAGTGGGTGCCCCAGCTGGAGTGCTCCAAGGGCGCCGAGGACCCAGGTGGGCAGACACGCCCGCTTCCCAGGGCGCAGGCACGACTGCCCAGGGCCACACTATGGCGGGTGATGGAGACATGAGAGCCAGTCCAATCCGCACAGCCTGCAGGGAAACAGACGTGTGGAGGCGCAGAGGGAGGTCCAGGCAGTGACCGCAGCCACGGGGCCTGGGGCATGTGGGGAGCCCACCCCCCCGGGAAAAGCCCTCATGAGACCCCTCGGCAGAGCGAGGGCGCAGCAGTGTTAAAGGGGTGTCTGGGGCTTGCGTGACAGCCATGTGGGGACAGCAGTGAGCGTGGTCCTGAGGAGCAGGACAGGGAGCAGGCAGGCAGGGCAGGTGTGTGCTCTAAGCAGGGGCCACCCCGGACCCACTTGCTGCAAGCCGAGGGACTGGGGCCGTGGGCTGGGTGGAAGGAGGAAGCCAGGGTGCCGGAGCCTGGGTGCCAGGCAGGTGCGGCCTCCCAGGGTGACACTTGGAGCGGGTGGCTGCGGTCAGGAAGGAAGGCGGGCCGGGGTCGGACACGTTGTCGAGGGCACTGCACACGCTGGCAGCACTCTGTTGGCACAGGGGCAGGGCAGATCCACGAGGTGTGCCCAGGGGCAAGCGTCTGCCCGGTGGGTGAGCACAGCAGGCCCAGACTTGGGACTGGTCAGGCCTAACATGCAGGCTTTGGAGACCTCAGCCTGGGGGTGATGTTAAGACCTGGGGGTGAACGAAGTTGTCTAGAGAACAGACGTGGAGGCAGAGAAAGGCCGGTGGGCAGTCAGGGGCACCCGTGGGCAGAGCCGGCAGGCGGGACCCTGCAGCAAAGCAGAAGGAAGAGAACTGGCCCCTCGGAGTCACAGGAGCCGAGCCGGGGGCGGCCCGGGTCCGAGATCAGGCAGGCAGGTGTTCACGCTCAGCCTCTTGCGGAGAGGGCCTGGGCCTGGGAACCGGGAAGACAGCTCGGGACTTCAGGCCAAGGGGAGATGAGCTGGGGCCCTGTGGCCAGCCGGGAGTAGCTGCTGCGGGCTCACGCACAGGTTGGTTCTGAGCCTCCCTCCCAGCAGCCACAGAAAGGGGGAAAATGAATTGCAGTTTTGATGGCCTATTAAATGAGTCACAGTTCTCAGGCGCAGCCTTCCTTGGAGGAGCACTGGGCAGTGAACGGAGAAGGGCCTGAGATAGCAGTGATGTTTTCTCGTCGGACTGTGCCTCGGTGACTCTTGACGAGAACTAGGTGGGGTGTGAGCTGCTGTTTCCCGGGTTGCCTGGGCCAGCTGCCCTCACCTCCTAATGAACTCGTCTGAGCCAGGATAGGCTCAGTGGTTTAGACCTAGGTGTCCCCCGAGAGCCTGGGTGCTCAGAGGCGGGGCTTTTGCCCCCGGTGACCAAATCTCGGGTGTTACAGCAGACTGGCTGTTAGGAGGTGGAGCCTGGCCACAAGAGTAGCCCTCCCTCCCTGGTTCCTCCTCTCGCCTTTTCCTGGCTGCCTCGAGCTGAGCAGCTTTCCTCTGCCTGCGCCCTTCCACCGTGCCGCCCACCATGCAAGGACCGAAACAAGAGCCAAAATAAGCCTCTCCTCCTTTAAGCTGCAGGTGCCGGGTATTTTGTCCCAGCAAAGAGGAACGCAACTAAGATGTTGGAAAAGGACAGGCAGAAGAGGAGGCGATCTGGGGTTGATGCTACTGGGCCCAAGGCAGGGCGGCCATCTGGGAGCGCTAGGCCAGCTTGTCCTGGCTCGGGCCAGCTTCACGCGCGGTGCGCATGTGAGGACACCTGTAACAGCTCCACCGCCACACCAGTGCTGCTCTGGCCTCACTGGCGATGCGCATGCCCTGTGGTGTGCGGGGCACCACGTGCGTGTGTTTGTGTGTGTGTGTGTGTGTGTGTGTGTGTGTGTGCACGTGTGGGTGCTTCACAGACAACGGAAGCACCTGTAAGGGCAAAAGAGAATGTGTTTAGTCTGTGAGATCTGGAGGTGTGGCCCGCAGTTGTGTACTCCAAACCTGAAGTCTCTTTGGAGTTTCATGATTTAGCTAAAAGAATGAACATTTTGCATCTTCTCCTTAAACGGACACTTGAAAGAAAGTCAGGAGCGTGTGTTTCACTGCTCTATCAGTGAGTTTCGTGGTGCTGGGACCAGCACCTGATGGCAGCCGAGAGAGAAGCGCTTTGCCTGGGCTCACAGTGGCAGAGGGCTCAGTCCAGGACCAGCTGGCTTGGAGGCAGGCGCATCGTGGTGGAAGGGGCTGGCAGAGGAAAGGCGCCCACATGTGGCAGCGAGGAGGCAGAGCACAGGGGAAGAGCCTGAGAGGAAGGGCCGGGGCCAGTCACAGCCCCAAGGTCAGGCCTATGACCACCCAGGCACACCAGGAGTGTGCCTTCACACACGCTGACAGCCAGGAGCCACAGGACAGTGCCGACCGTGCAGCAAAGCCAGCCCAGGAGGCCTCCGTGTTCATGGGTGCCAGGTGCCCCGTGTACCGGGCTGCAGGCATGAGCACGTTAGAGGAGCAGGGCAGCAGTGATATCTGCCCGCTGCCGGGCACATGGGGGCCACAGCTGAGTGTGAGTTCTCCCCCTGGCGCTGCGGTGCTCAGTCTCTCCTCAGTCCCCTCTCACTGCTGGTGCAGGTGGGAAGCTGCCTGAGACGCCCTGGCCCGAGCTGAGGGGTGCAGGGCCTCAGGCCAAACTCTGGAGCCCTCTGTTCCCTTGTCCACGGGTCTGTGGGCTGGGCCTGTGTGGGACAGTCCTGCCAGCAGGGGGCGCTCGGCCTCCACCGCAGTCTGCTCTGCCTGCCTGGCCAGAGTGGGGTCCTCCCGAGCCCCTGTCCAGGCCTTCCCCGGAGGCCATTCTCAGCTGAGCTCTGGAATCGGGTTGGGCATGACAGCTTCAGACAGCAGCTCCATCCCAGGTGCCTCCCTATCCAGAGGGGCTCGGAAGGCCCCCGACCTTCTGGTACTGAAAGTCTTCCAGCCAGGGGTGCTGGTGATCCGACGCCACACGGGTCACCAGGCCTCCGGAGCCTGTGCGCGGGAGCTGCAGTCCAGCCGAACCCTGCGTGCCCAGGGCTGAGTGTGAGTCGGCCACACCTCCTCCCCACGCCCCACAGTCAGGGAGACCCTCGGGGAGCCGAGCAGCCGGGCGACTGACTGTACAGACCACAGCGATGGCCCCGCACCCTGCGCACGGTGAACGCCTCGGGGGCCTGGGAGCCCGGCAGAGCCCACGGCAGAGCAGTCCTGAGCGCTGCTGTGAGGAGCCAGTGTGCAGCCTGAGCCCAGCAGGAAGCCGCCCCCGCCCCAGGGACTCGGGGTGCTCAGCACACCTGGGCTGGCGCAGGAGCCCTGGCTGGCTCACCCAGATCTCAGCGTGCCGCAGGGTGCTGGCAGCAGCTGTGGCAGTGTCTGGCCCCACCGGAAGGCTGCCACTGGCTCCCGGGAGAGGGGACAGCCGGGCCTGTGCCGATACTCTGACTCGCGGAGTCACCTGACGGTGGCCTGACCGTCGCGGGCGCTGCGAGCACCCTGCTGACCCCAGGAAAGCCGGGGCAGACTGGCATCGGGGCCTCTGCAGGCCAGGCGGGTCCCCCACTGGCCGTCCTCCCCATGCCCCAACACACTGGCTGGGCCTCGGGCCGCCTGAGGCCCGGAGACCCCTGGAGGCAGCAGGCGCCTTGCCCGGGCCACTCCCGAGAGCAGAACACTGCACCTGCCACTCTGCTCCTCTCATTCCAGGTCTCCAAAAAGTACAGCGACATAGAGGAGTTTTACCAGAAACTGAGCAGGCGTTACGCAGCGGCCAGCCTGCCCCCGCTGCCCAGGAAGGTCCTGTTTGTTGGAGAGTCTGACATCCGGGAGAGGAGAGCCATGTTCAGTGAGATTCTGCACTGTGTCGCCAAGGACGTCCAGCTGGCAGGCAGCCCTGAGCTGCTGGAGTTCCTAGGTACCCGAGGCTCTGGCCCTTGTCCCTGAAGCCCCCCAGCCCAGAACCAGGCCTGACTGCCCTGGCTTGCCGAGAATAGGCCCACAGCTGCCCCCGCCGCCGAAGTTCCACCCAGGCTGCTCAGGCATTAGGGCCTCTGGACACCGGGGCTGGGTGTGAGCGAGACGCAGCGCCTGAGCGGTGGTCCAGACCCCAAAGGGCTGCCTTGTCGGGACGCCAGATGGGCTCACACAGGGCTTTCTGGGCCAGCCCCTGGAGCCCTCTGTTCGTCTCTCCCTCCCTCCCTCCCTCCCTCCCACACACCCACACACATGCACACGCACCCCTTCTCCACTTAGCCCTGGTGTCCTGGACTTCGGGAATAGCTCTGCTTCCACACCAGGCTGGTGACCCTGGCTCTGGGGCACCTCCTTCTTGGCCTTATTCCCCACAGGACCATGGGGGCGTTGCAGCACGCACCTCTCGTAGCGGGGACCCTCCTCCTGGCCTCCCAGGCAGTGTCCAGCCCCTCTGTCTTCTCCCTGGCGATGTGAAAGTTCCTGAAGTGGCCCGTGAGCGGCCACACCGGAAACAGTGCTAACAGCGGCCCCGCTGTCCGCCCCCACCCCACCCTGCCCCAGCAGGCCGCGTCCCCGTGTCCCCACGGGTGGTGCCAGTCCCTCGCCTGCCGTCTTCCCTCTTCAGGGCCGTCGCTGAACTCTTTTCTGACTACTGTGGATCCCCTGGTTCCATGGGAGAGAAGGGAATTTTCCAGAAGAATGTCGACAGCAAATAACCGGCTTTCAAACAGTGAGGTTGGCAGCAAGGCGCGGCCAGAAGCTCAGAGGGGCTGGGACAGGATGAAGCCACACAGCCAGGGCTTCCCGTGTCCGCTCTTGTCTCCCCGCGTGGTCTGCTGCCCCTGTACTCATGCCCACGACCCTGGCTGCCCTGCTGTCCCTGCGGCTGCACAGATGAGGGGTCGGTCGATGGTCGCAGCTGCAGAAGGCTCAGGGGCCCTGCCCGGCCTGCAGGGCAGAGGTGCGGCAGGGTGGTCCAGCTTCCCAGCCCTCCTGGGCCCATTCGCTCTCCTGAAAAGCAGAGGCACGGTTCCCTTCTCACAGGGTTTTGCAGTAGGTGTGGGGTGCTTGTCACATGAGACCAGTGGTCCTGAGATTTTGAATGGTATTTTCTCCTGTGAATAAAAGAACAGAACGTAATACACAGTCAGTCATTATCACTCGGAGCATCTTGTGAGAGTTATAAACAGTCTTCTTTTTTACCTACTGAGTGATATTTTTAAAGAGTGGATGCTTTAAAAGATAAACTACCCAGTCTGCATCTGGAGAGATGAACAAGCAGTCCCAGCCCACGCTCCTCAGACTGCCTGTGGGGAGAGCCGTGCGGGCTGCAGCCGTGGCCGGCTGGTGCTTCGGCAGATCCTGCAGCTCGCTGGCTGACGACACCAGGCGCTGCGGAGGCTTCCAGACGCTCGCGCTCTGTCTGCCGCCTCGTCCCGGCGCCTGTCCAGGGCTGCATTTGCCAGTGGGCGAGTGGAGCTTGTTCCAGAGTCTTCCACGCGGCCAGGCCCTCGCTGCAGCCTCTGCTCAGGGTCTGGAGCAGGGCTCTGACTGTCGCTGGCTCGGCAGAGCCCCTCACTGGCCCCACGGTGTGAGATGCCTCTGGGGCCCCTGCCGCTCCAGTTGGGCCGCTGCTGGCAGCCTGGTGGCTGTGGGCCGGGACCGCGGCCTCTCTGAAGCTTCCTCCGTGACCCCTGTGTAGGCGTCCTCAGCACACTGCACGCTGCCACCCATGCCGCCCGGACCCGCTGGTCTGGCTCCAGCAGAGGCTGGTCCCGGGCAGCTGCAGGGAGCCTCAGCCACAGGTCTTGGCACCCAGGTGCGGGAGGTGGCTGCTCCGCCAAGGGGGGTTGACGCCCTCTTTCCTGTCTTCCACAGGCACCAGATCCCCTGGGGCCGCAGGTGTCACCAGCAGGGACACAGGAGGCCAGGCGGGGCACAGTGAGGAGGCTTTCGACTTCTTCGAGCAGCAGGACCGAGAGGCCAGTGTGGGTCTGCCCGTCCTGGGCCAGAAGAGTGAGTCTGAAGAGCAGCCCCTGGAGGAGGAGGAGGAGGCCCTGGACCCCCTGGGCATTCTTCGGTAAGGCTCCCGTTCTCGGGGTCGCTTCTGGGGATGGCGACAGCCCCTGCCCTCCCCTTGGGAGCCAAGAAGACCTCTGCTTCCGCGACCGTGAGCCAGGCCTCCCTCCACTGTGCCCCAGCCCTGGACAGGGCCCCGCGGACCGTGAGGGTGGAGGGACGCGCTGACAGGAGGAGGGAGGGAGTGGGGTGCCGGCCGCTGCACAGAGTCAGCCGCTCCCATCACATGCGGGCGCACACCCTGGTGGAGCTGAGGGCCAGCGCTGTCTCCCTGTTCCAGACTGAGCGGTTTGGCCAGGACATCCCAGCCGGAAGGCGGGGGTTTTGGGGAGCCAGCTCCTCAGCCACACCCAGGGCCCTCCCGTTTTCTTCTTGGCCCCAACAAAGTGAAACTGACGTTTTCGAGCACCTACTGTGTGCTGCCACTGCACTCTGCGGTTCACGTTCCGTGTCTCATGGGTTCCCTGCCTGACAGCAGCTGTTGCTGTCCCATTGTGCAGACTGAAGAAACAAACCTGCGAAGACCGGGCCCTGCCTGAGGCCAGGCAGCTGGGAGGAATGGTACTGGGGCTGGAGATCCCTACCCCTGTCCCTCTTGGGCCCTGGGTTGACCTCTTTGCTTCAGTTTTCCTCAGTGAGTAGGGGCTTCTGATTGCATCCACCTCCTAGCACTCTGGTGAAGATTAAATGAGTTACGTAGACGGCAACAGTACCTGTCATGGCCCCTCCGTCTATAGAATCAGACTCAGACCACGGCGCCTTCCCCTGCCAACATGAGTGGGTCTTGGGTTTGCAGAGGACCTCCCTGTGCAGAGGAGGGAGGCCTGCCTGGTGGGTCTGGCTCCAGAAAGGAGCTGGGGCCCAGGAGAACCAGACAGGCAGGGCCAGGACCAGTGACCTGTGGAATGAGCCGCTCTGGTGGGGGCTGCAGGGCCAGTGAGACCAGCGCAGGGGGACGAGGATTCACATCCGGGGCCAGAGCAACACAAGAGTCACGGTCCCACTGGCCTCTGCCCGAGGGACAGGCGGTGGGGCTGGTGGGGGATGAAAAACTCCTCCCCAGGCTGGCCCCTCTGGCCCTGCTGGGCTCAGTCTTGGTAAGGGCAAGGCCTTGTTTGAACTCTGTTCACTGTTGTCTTGAGCAAGCACAAGTAGTGCCAAGCTGAGCTGGACGTGGGTGGCTTGTGCCAGCCTTTGGCTGAAGGACATGCCTAGCAAAGCGGCTCCTTTTTTGGGTAGGAAAATGCTCGCTGGGTTGGCAGAGGCTGCCTTGAATGCCCTCCTTCCTCCAGTGTAGCAGTGTTGGGGACGCGTCAGCAGGCCTGGCTTCCTGTGGCCCGGCTCCGCACTCCAGGGTGTGTGACTTGGAACCACCCCCCACCCCCCCAGGAAAGCTCCGCGGCTCTCTCTCGCCGGTGTCTTTTAGGGACCCTTGTGACACCAGTTGTCTTAGCGCCTTTGTCTGTAATAATAAGTAACGTTTTTTTGAGCTTGTTAAATGCCGACAACTGAGCTAGTTAGCATTTGCTGGCATTAGCTCCTTTTACTCTTGAGATCGCTTTTCTGAAACTTTGTTGCCATGACTCAGAGTAAAAATAATATTGCAGCTGGTGACCAGGATTTCTGTGTGTACATGTTGCAAGTTGAACTGAAACAGAAGCTTTAAGGAACCTTAATTAAGGATATTTCTCGCTGGTATTTCCTGCTCTTGTTCACTGTGTGCAAAGGTCCCGACGCACTGCCTTCAGGGTCGGTGGGCCACAGTGGGACGTGCTGCTGTCTCGGCATCAGCTTCCTTTTCTCTGAACTTTGGGCAGCTGAAGTTGAGAGTCAGGTTGTGTGCTCACGTTCATGCAGCCCACAGATGGCTGAGCCAGGACCTGAGGCCACTGGGAGCCTGGTGTTTGATAGTGTGGTGGTGGTCAAGGTCCAAGCTGGGTTTCGCGGCATTTTGTGGCCCCAGGGGTCCCGTGGACCCTGTGTTCTGCACAGGCAGCTGGTGAGTTCTGCGTGTCTCTCCCCGCTGTGGCCATGGGGGGGCGCTGTGGCTCTATTGCCGGGCCGCCGCGGGGGGGCGGGGGCGGGCGTCGCTGGCACCAAGCTGGAGCCCTACTGGCCTGGCTTTTCTTTGTGTTTTCAACCTGCCTCCAGTTGAGGGAAGGGCATTATTATACCATTAGAGAACAGAGAAAGACCGTGGAGGCCCCTGCCGCTGGCCCCAGTCCCAGCGCGACCCACACAGCTGCATGCACCGCCTTCCACTCGCCCTCTCCGTGCTGTACAGGTTTCATCTGTAACACTGTTTGTGTCTTCATGGTTCTGAGAATATTGAAGTTCTACCGTGACTTCCAGCCTTCTGCTAGAAATACTGTGCTACAGTTTCATGGTGATGCAAATAATACACAGCAAGTAGAGAGAGACTGAAATCCCGGAGAAAGTCCTCCCCCGGACGTGTGCACGTGGAATGCCCGTGTCTGTTCCCCAGCGGGTCTGTGGTTCCGCGCTGCCCTGCGACTGGCCTTGCCGCCATGTGGGCTGTCTTTGCAGATCAGCAAACACTTTGCCAGCCTCACTCTACTGGCCCCTCGGGCCGACACACTGTCCGTAGCACTGTTCATAGCAGTGCCCCGGTTTGCAGACATGCAGTGTCTTCCGGGGGCTTCCTATCAAAGGTGGTAACCTGAGGGACTTTTATACATACAGCTTTCAATCGCTTGACCCCAGAGCTGCTCCCGGGTGCCAGTGGGGTCCTTGGGGCTCCCCCCGCCCCCCCCCGGCGAGGGGAGCCCACCTGCTCTGGCGCACGCCTGCCTGCTGTCAGACCTCCAGGACTCGGGGGTCCTGTGCTGTGGCCGTGGCCTCATGCAGGGCAGCTGTGTTTCTTTCCTGTAATTTCTTACATAGATTTTGCTTCATTTTCTGTAAAGTAAAAGTATAAAATAGTAGTTTGCTCACCATATCTGGAAGCCCTTCCTGCGCTGGGGTGTCCCTGTGGCTTTAGTGCCCTGGCCCTCTGCAGGTGTCCCCACATGTGTGCCCAGCTTGTAGAACTGGGCCATCCCCAGCGCAGACCAGATGGGCGCTCTGGGGACAGCACAGCCACAGCTGCCTCCCTCAATGCCACTCGCAGAACCCCTGGCTTCACTCCCGGGCCCCCTGGATGCCGGCAGGGAGAGCAGCAGACACCAGCTAGGGACTCTGTGCCAGCCTTACGCTGGCGAGATGCAGGTTTCTAGGCCCCGCAGACCTGGGTGAGCCCAGACTGCCTCGGCAGGCCCTTGAGGGGAGTCCGCAGCCGCATGCTGAAGAAGCCCAGAAGCCCTCTGCTGACAACTGGGAGCTCCCGGTCGTCCCAGAGTGCCTAGGAGCGAGCGCGCACAGGGCAGCCCCTCCTACCTGCCCCTCACCTCCTCCTCCCTTTCTGAGGTTTTCCCTTCCACCTGACGCCACTGCGAGGCTGTCCGCAGCCCGTCCCCCGCCTGTGTGCTGCCCAGGTACACTGGTCTGGCCTGAGGGAAGGGCTCCTGGGGAACATGATGCCTCAGTGCTTTCTGCTCTTTTACTGCAGTAGCAAAATACTTGGTTCAAGAGAAATCTCACCTGGAACTCTGAGGTGTAAGACAGACAGAGTCTGGTTGCCTCCTCAGAGACAGCAGCAGGGTGCGCTCCTGCTCCAGCCACCCCCACGGCATGGCGCAGCAGGCCAGGCCCCTCTGAGCATGGCTGAGGCCCCCGGGTGTTCCCAGGATGTGTGGTCACCTCACCCCAGAGCAGGCTGGGGGCAGATGGTGGCAGGTCCAGCCAGTGGAGGGTTGGAGGTCATCAGCACTGGCTCAGAACTAGTCTCTTCCCTTGTGGAGCAGCTATGAAGTTAAAAGGGTGGGTGTTCTCGGTGCAGTGTTGTGCTGTTCTACAGAGGGCTGCGTGTCTGCACAGCAGTCGAAGCGTGGAGGCAGCGTTCCTGCGTCCCGTGTTGTTAGGCAGACAGCACACCTTTGCTACGTGCTGGTTTTCCCTCCTGCGGCTGTACCTGTAAGCCAGAGGCAGCAGGTCACCTCCTCCGCCTCTGTCCTGGGAAGAATGACCTCACCAAGCCGAGCCCTGGACGGGTTAATGGTGCTCAGGCTGCTTGGCGATTGTATCTTGGGCGGCCTGGGCCACCCCATGTCCACAGCTCGACAGTGTCCTTAACCTGTGAGGTCAAACCCAGTCTTCAGTTCACCACCAAGGGCCTTCCGGCGTCACCAAGAGCAGCAGCAGCTGGGCACCTTTGTCCTGAGACCCTCCTTGTGTGGGGACGGAGCTCCCAGCCCTTGGGTAAGTGCTGTCCTTTCTGGTAATGCAGGTGCTGGCCCCTCAGTGAGGACAGCCAGGAGCTGGGCCAGTGTGCGCCTCGTGCAGCGTTGGGGTGCGCTGGGTGATGGACATGTTAGTGGAGACCACCCAGACAAGAACAGGCGAGGCAGTTTGTCCTGAGCCTGCCATGGCCAGGCAGGCATCAGCCACCGTGCCATGCGTGTGCCAAAGACTCTGGCGGGCAGGGCCATGAGGAGCTTCACAGCGGCAGAGGGAAGGCTTGGTGCCTGCGCTGGCATGAATGGGGTAGTGGACAGCAGTGTGTGCTGCATCCGCGTGCTCGGCTAAGGGCCGTGTTTGGCTTCCCTGGAAATGGAGCACCTGGGAAACTGGCAGTTACTGATCCAGGCCTGGCCGTCTGGGGCTGACCCCTGCAAGCCTGGTTTGGCCCCCCGAGCTGCCTGCTGCAGGCTGGGCGCCAGGGTTCCGCCTTACCGTTGGCCTGACCCTGGCCCTTTGCATACTGAGTCTTTGGGTGGCAGGTGCACAGCCACTGTAGGCGAGACGGCCCGGATTCCAGGGCCATGGTAGGTGAGGACTCAGTCTGCCCCTGCTGAAGTCCTGGCCCCAGGGTGGGGCCCGGGCATGGAGGGGCCCCAGAGAGTCTGCCTGGCTACTGGGAGGATGAACTGGCAATGGCAGCAGTGATGGGTGTCCGCGGGGGTCCGGGCAGCTCCCCACATGGGCCCTTGCCTTGCTGAGGCCCGCCCTGAGCTCACTTGCACCCGCAATTCCAAATGGCTGTGTGCCCCACCTCTGCCGCTCGCCAGGTGGGGAGGGGCCTGCCCGCGTGCCGGTCTTCTGCCTTCTCTGCTGCTGGGCCCTTGGCAAAGCCAGAGCCCAGCCCCTCAGGGATGCCAGCTTCCCCTCGCTCCAGCTGCCTCCTCCCTCCAGGCGCCTGCCACCCAGCCGTTGGGCACCTGCCCTATGCCAGGTCGGGGCCCGTGGCGTCTGCACAGGGCCCTCGTCTGCCTGGAGCCCCACTTTCGTGGCTCTGCTCCCCTCTCTTCTCCGAGCCCCCCCTGCCCTCCAGGGAAGCCCCCCATGGGCACCGCTGCGAGCTGCCCATCCCGGAGTGACTCCTTTAGTTCATTTTCTCACACACTGAAACTCATCTGATTAGAAAAACAAACAGCTGAATGGAAGATAAAAACATGAAAAGTGCTTTATTTCAAAGCAGGAAGGTTTCATCATGGGCAACAAGGTTGATTTCCACATTCGGCTGAGCTTCACCTGGCCTGGAAGGTGGCAGTCAGGGTCTCCTGGCCATGGGAAGACCCGCTGCCCCCTGTTTGGACCCAGGCAAGCATCTGGGAGTCAGCTCTGCCAGCCCTCGCATTCCCGGCCTGGGCGCTGGTGCCCACTGCTGGAGCTGTGCTGGACAGGTGGATCCCGGGCGCCCAGGGCTGATGTGCTCATGTGTCAGTCACTGTCGCCAGAGGGCTGAGCCGCAGGAAGCAGATGCTTCTTGGCTGGTCAGAGCGGGAACTATCAGCCCTGGCAGCTGCCGCCTCTCCCCGGAGCGTGCTGCACAGCCGCCTGCAGAAAGCAGCGGGGTCTGCGCATCTGTCTCCTGTCAGGCCCGCAGCAGGAGCTCGGTTTGCGTCAGGCGCGACCACGCTCACACGGCCATGCTGCCCGGAGTCCTGCCTGGCTGCTGCAGCCTGCGTGGGGCCCCTCGCCTCTCGGCCTGGCGACCTGCACAGGCTCCCCATGCGCCCCATTGCCTCCTCGGTGGCCCTCATTGGTCCCAGCTTCCTTCTCAGTGGCAGGAGAGGAGGGCTCCTGGTCATAGCCTGGAGGAGCTTGGCAGACAGCGGAAAGGGAGGCTGAGGGGATGTGGTGAAGGAGCGGAGGAGGAGGAGCGGGGTGCAGAACGGTCAGCGCAGCACAGACGGGCAGCCTGGACAGCTCCTCCTGAGGCCCTCCTGCCCCGGCCCGTGCACTTCTGCTCCCCAGGCCAGGCCTGGCCCATCCTGCAGGTCCATGAGGAGCTGGGGTCCCCGCCCCAGCCCACCCCTGCCGGGAGCCTGAGGGTCCTTGTCACCCGTGGCCCTTGGGCTCTGGTCGTGCCAGTGCAGGTGGCTTGGGTTCCTCTGCCTGAGATGCCCCTCCCGAAGCCCCTCTGGGTTGCCTCCCTCCGGGAACCTCTCCCAGCCCTCAGGCTGGGTTGGCTCCTCCCTCTGCTGGGGCAGTGAGGACGGTCGGCCTGTGGTGATGACTGTGCCCTGCAAAAGGTGACCGATGTCTCCAGTGAAAAAGGCATGGTCATAATGCAGTTCTGAGAGGAAACAGCTAGAAGGAGCATCTGGCATCGTCTGTGTTAAGAACAGAAGCAAGCATGAGAGGGGAAATTGCTGAAATCCTGAACAAGTGCTTCGTTGTTCTCTGGCACTTCCCTTCCTTCCGCTGTCCCCTCTCTGCTGCTTCCTGTGGTGGCCCTCGCTCCCTCGCCCCACGGGCCCGCTGGCTGATAGGACACAGGTTCAGTTCCCAGGAGCCTCCTTGTTCTAAGTGAGGTAGTGCAGACTTTGGAGGGCAGTGGGCAGCTTTGGGCCTAGAGCTGCCCGCCCGATGTGCAGGCAGGGGTGGGTGGCTCCTCCCCTCTCACTGCGCAGTTCCTGCTGGGGCCAGGGGCCTCGCCGAGGCGGCTGCAGTGGTGATTGAGGGCAGAGAGGCGGTGGGGCAGAGCTGGAGCTGCCGGGCTGCCCACCACATTCCACTGGAGACACTCGCCCCAGGGCTGCCTGGAGTTTGGGCTGGGGTCTTGGCCGCTTACAGGGGTTCTCAGGGCTGAGGCCAGAGGGGAGGGTCACTGTCCGGGTGACAGCAGCTGAGCCCCAGCCGTGGGGGTGTGGGAGGGCCAGGCTGAGTCTTCTGGAAAGCACTTACCGTCTGCACCAGCCCCAGGCGGCCCTGAGGACAGTGAGGGCACAGCGAGCGCGGCCTGCTGGCCTGACCCCCGTGCAGAAAGCTCGGGGATGCGAAGGGGCTCCCCGGCTGTGCGGCCGGGTCTCTGCCGCCTGTCACCACCTTTGAAACTGCCACTTTCTCCCAACGCCCACACCCTCTTCCTGCTCATAGGATGGGCAGAGGGGCCGGGGCAGCGGACCCTGTGCAGTGACCACACTCACTGCGTCCCAGCACCCCTCCTGCCTTGAGGCCCGGCAGATACTCACCTCCCAGTCGATTCCTGGGGTGTCACACAAGCCCAGCCCCATGAAACCCCACCAGGACCTGGCCCCTGAGCACCCGAACTGCTGTGTCCCGTGGCGCCCTGCCTCTGTCGCCGGTCCCTGTTCCAGCTGCAGCTGCAGGCCAGGCTGGACTTCTCCCACGCAGCTGGCACGAGACCAAGGGGATGTGGCCTCGCTGCACTCCGCTGCTGCTGGTCAGCCTGTGGCCCTGTTCAGGGCAGTACCAGCCTCGGTGCAGTGTGGCCAGCGTCACCAGGGTGAGCTTGGATGGTGACATCGGTCCAGTGGAGCAGCCTGCCGGGCAGACGGGCCCATGCCATTCCAGCCTCCAGGGAGGAGAAGGCTGGAGTACCCTAAGAAGGCCGCTGTGGGCTGCAGCTCCAGGGAGTAGGCCAGCTTGTCAACCTGAAGCCCAGTCTGTCTGGTTAGCGGCAGTGTCGCTTACAGTGACTTGGAAGGATCCATCCCATGTCTGGGTTGCAGGTCACCCTGATGGGGAGATAAGCCAGGCACGCCCCTCCTCATTTCCTGCTGCAGGCGGGCCCTGGGCAGGGCCTCCTCTGCCTGTCAGCGCACAGGGGTAGCAGGACTGAAGGGTGACAGAGCCAGCTGGGGTCCTGAGCCCCAGAAGGAGTGGGCTGCCCTGGGGGCCCAGGAAGGGCAGTGGTCCCACCACTCAAAGGAGGTGACGCGGCTGGTTTCTGCTCTCTCCTGCCCCCCCGCACTCGGGGCTGCAGAGCGGGCTGTGTTCTCTGGCCTGCGTGGGCCTGGAGGCTGGGAGCGCTCTGGCCTTCGGGTCTGGGCCAGATGGCCGCTTCTCCCCGTCTTCGCCCAGGCACACTGCTTGGCTGCTTCAATGGTGGGGCTTCCCGCTCCACTGTCAGATCTGGGAAAGCTCCTTTCGGCCCAGGCTCCACCTGCCTCCTCAGTTCGCCCCAGGCCTACCTGTCTCCCTGGGCCGGGAGGACCTGCCTGCCAGAGAGCTGAGGCCTCTTCTGTTGCTCTCCTGCCAGGCCTCCACGTGGCCCTCTCTGGCCCTCGGTGCCCAGTGAAGCCCAGCATCTGGCTGTGCCCAGTGGGTCACCTGGCCTTTGGAGAGAAATCTTTACCTCATGTTTTTGTGTTTTATCTCCAGCTCCAAGAAGCCCAAGAAATGCCCTAAGGTGGCTGTGAAGGCCAAGCCCGTGCCCCGCCTCACCATCTTTGATGAGGAGGAGGAGGATGGCCCCGATGTGGAGCTCTTCGGCCCAGGCGGGAAGTTGTCCTGGAGGGGTCCCCGCCAGGGTGCGCCCCCCATAGACTGTAAGTGGAGCCCCGTGAGTGCCTTTGCTCCGTCTCTGCTCTGTGGCACGTGCGTGACTGCAGTGCAGGTGTCCCCGCCCCGTTCAGCTGGGACAGACTCAGCTGGAGAAGCCCAGCCTGGCCCGATAGCCCTGTAGCCTGGAACATTCCGGGGCTGTGTGCTTATTCTAAGCATCCCACGGAGGAGGGGGCGGTCCTGTTGCATCCACACCAGAAGTCGCTGGCCTGCGTTGAGCATGCGTGGACTCCTTAGGGTTTTAACGCCAATTCTTCGTGCTGCCCTGTGGGTGCCCCTGGGGGCTCTGCAGAGTTGGCGGAGGAAACGGGAGAGCCTCAGGAATCGCCTTCCTCACACCTGCTCCTCCAGGGCTGGGAGGTCGTGAGCTCCCACCTGGGCCGGGCCCAGGGACCCACAGACAGGGACCGTGAGGGACAAGATGGCGCCTGATGATGCAGAGCAGGAATGCTGCTTCCCGGGCTGGGGGCCGAGGTCCGGGGTGTCATGATGGGGTGGAGCTGTGCCGGGCTGAGTGTGGGAGGGAGGCCAGGCCCCTGCTCCCCAGTGTCCTCAGCAGCTCAGGGGAGAAGACTGCCACCGAGGGCTGCAGCGGCAGTGTCCCCGCCCTGCACCGGCAGGGGGAGCCCTGCGGGAGGACGGCACTCAGCACCTGGGCGCGGAAGGTGCTGCAGCAGCAGGGGCCAGCTGGGGCATCGGGCACAGTGAGCAAAGAGGCCGTTGCCCTGTGAAGCAGCAAGGAGCCTGGAGAGCAGAACTGGAGCGAGCTGAGGCAGACAGGGGCCCCGGCTCCCCTCCTGCCCCAGTCCCATGTCTGAGTGCACCAGGAGGCGAGGCCTCGAATCTGCCCCGCACCCTGGCAGCTGAGCACCTTCTCCCTCCCTTCCTTCCTGCAGCCCTGAAGCTTTTTGATGACCCTGACCTCGGCGGGCCCGTCCCCCTGGGTGACCCCTTGCTGCTGCCGGCTGCCTGTGGACGTGCAGGGCTCACGACCAGCCTGGATGGCAGGGGCGGCTCTGCTGAGCTGTTCAGGTACCCCGTCCCCAGGGGCGCGCCGGTCCCCGTCCGAGGTCCCCAGAGGGATCAAGGCCTGTGGCTGCCATGGCCAGAGGCAGTGATGGGGGCTCGGGAGGGGCTGCAGCCAGGACAGCTCAGGGGGTCCCTAAAGACGCACATGGCTAGGCCCGTTCTTTCCATGCTCAAGTTTTAATAATTTCTGTAAAGAATGGCAAGTGACATAGTTCAAGAGCAAGCATAACCGGCACACATGGTTTTAGGAGCAAACAGAACTAACAGTAGGTAGCGAGCCACTCAGGTGGAAGGGCAGAGCGCGGATGTGGCAGGCTGTGGTGAATGCCAGCCTCTCCTGAGTGCTGTCCAGTGGTGCGGGAGCCTTCATGTCGTCTTGCTTCTCCCTGCTGTCCGCAGGGCAGAGCGCATTCTCTTCATGTTATGGAAAGCTGGGAGAGGCTGGGATGTAGCTCAGGGGCCCGGTGCCATTCCTGGTTGTGCTTAGCAGTTTTCGGAAGCGGACTGCCTGTTCCAGGAAGCGTGCGGGGCCCCAGGACGCTGTCGTCCCTCTTGTTAGCAGCCCGGGCTGTCAAACAGACTCTAAGTGCCTGTGAGGCCAACATCTCCCAGAGGGCCCTGGCATCTGCTCCTTCTGATCCTGTTTCCTGGCTGACGGCAATCATTCCAATAGAGCCGAAACTGAGGCACAGGGAGGCAGATTCTAGGGTCAGCCCTGGGGAGCAGCAGGGCCAGGCCGAGCGTGTCCACCTCTGGCATCTTTCTTCTTGGTCACTGCTGACCAGCCCACGTGTGCAGAGCCTGGTCCCCGGATGTACACGGCTCCTCCAGGGCTCTGTGGCCAGCGAGTTGGGGAATACTTCTGTCAGGCAGGCCCTCCGCAGGCCCGGCTGGGGAGCTCATTTCCTGCTCTCAGCAGTCCCCGGGACCCCACCTTGAACACCTCCTAGCGCACTGGTGGACCTCACGCCAGCTGGCCTGCAAGGGCAGGGAGCTGGGCCTGTGATGACTTCGGGAGCCCAGACAAAGGCAGGGAGCTTGGGAAGGGAGAGCCGAGCAGCCACCCATGTCCAGCCAGAGCACCTCCACCATGGCCGCACCCAGTGAACACCTCCCGCCCAGAGCGCGTCCCCTGCTGCCTGGCTCCAGTGATGGAAGCTGGAAGTTGGCTACAGGTTTTCAGCTGCTGCTTTATTTTCCTACGGGGCCCCATTTGAGCATGATTCTGTCCCGTTGAGCTTTTCCGGGACACCCTCCCTCGGCCCTCTGGAGGATGCATGGGGAGCCAGTGGTGCCCTAGGGGACTTGTAGAAGGACTGCTGCTCACAGGGAGCCCGGGCTGCCAGCGCGGCCTGTCCATGAGTGACACCCCCAAGTCTCCCTGGATCGGGGCCACCACCCTCTGGAGACTGGCTTGGGCAGGGCCCCCTGGCCTGGCCTGGAAGGGCAACTTTTGCTCCCTGCCATCCAGTGGGCACTCAGTCTGTCCTGGGGATCCGTGCCACATGCAGGAGCTGGCTCCAGGAAGCAGGCAGGCCGGGCCGGCGCCGTCAGCAGCTGGTCCTGGCAGGCAGCACCTTCACCCCCACAGGCCTCTGCCAGGTGCTCAAACGGTGTCCTGGCGTCTACTCTCACCCCCCATGGCCCGGCTGCCCCTTAGTTCCAGACCTTCCCAATCCCCTCCCTCCCTCCACCGTCCACGCGGGGCCTCCCTGCCTCCCTTCCTAGGCCGTCCCAGCCTGCCCACCCCTGCCCTTCTCCACCCTAGGTGCCCTCTCTGACCCTGGCCAGTGTGTGCTCTGAGGAACCAGAGGGCCAGCTGCTCCTCAGTACCTTCCACGAGAGCCGCTCGGCCCCTGGCATCAGCCTGGGTGGCATTCCCTCAGGCCCACACAGCAAGAGCGGGCAGGAGAGAGTGGGGAGCAGAGCAGCGCCCTGTACGCAGCCTGTGCAGCACTGTCCCGCTTCGCAGGCCAGGCAAGGAGCGAAGCTTGGCAAGGCTGAGCGCCCCTCCCACCCTTCTGCCTGCCCCGCCTCTCCCCACCCAGCGGGGCTGAAGGAGGCGCAGAGTAAGCCTGCCTGAGGCTGGACAGGGCCTGCACACAGGGCCCCCGCAGTGCCGAGACCCAAAGAGCCCACCACACCTGGCCCCGGTGCTGCTTCCCCAGCATCTGCTGCCCCTGTCCCGGGTTATGAAGATGAATGTGGAATGCCTGGCCCTGACTGCACTCGGAGGTGGGGAGTGGGCTGAAGGAGTGTTCTGCACGTCTCGTCCGGGTAGTTCCTCCGCCAGACTAGCCGCAGGAGTGCCCACAGGCCCAGGGCAGGCACAGCAGCGGCCTCGCACTCCGCCGTGCAGTGCCAGGGCGCCCTCTGACCGCCCCTCCCCTGCAGCATAGTTCACTGCTGGGGCAGTCTGAGGGCCAGGCCCTGCTGAGGCCACTGCATCCTCGGGCTCCGTGCTGCCCACGGGCGGGGGCCCACCCATGGCCGCTCAGAACACCACCCCACCCCGCCTCGTCTCTGGGTGAGCTTGGTCAGGCCACGCCAGCCTCCTGGGCTCCAGCTCCCCTCTGCAGGGTGGCAGCGGGGTGCACCAGCCCAGAGTGGGGTCCCAGGGAGACCCCGTGCCCGGT
This sequence comes from Heterocephalus glaber, assembly GCF_000247695.1. The sequence continues at coordinate 3,251,273 of NW_004624738.1, read as the reverse complement.
GCAGAGCGGGAGCTTGGAGCAGGGCAGCGGCTGCTATTCCCACAGGCTGGCGAGGCACAGGTTGCAGTGGAGCTCCCCGAAGAGCAGCGCTCAGCAGCCTCCGAGGGCCTGGCGTGCTGTGGCAGTAGAGGGACAGCGAGCCCTGCCCTCCGATTGTCCAGGGTGGGGTGGGGCGAGGCGCAGCTGGGGTCTTGCTGCTGCTGGAGGGTTTGGTTCCATTCAGGGCTGTTCCCTTTGGTTCCCTAGAGTTGAAGAGGACTTGGACCAGATTCTGAACCTAGGGGCCGAGCCCACGCCTAAGCCCAAGCCACCCGTGGCGGAGAAGCCAGCACTGCCCAGAAAGCCAGCTGTGCCCCCCAGGGCAGCCCCGCCAGAAGCCTCGCTCACACAGCAGAGGCGACAGCAGCAGGTCCAGGCGATGGACGAGGTGGGCATCTTGCAGTACATCCAGGACCACGAGGCACAAGCCCAGGCCCCTCCCAGCCTCTTCTGACCTGAGCTGCGCACCCTCCCGTGGGGCCTGCCGCGTCCCTGAGGACCTCCAGTCCCGGGCGCATGGGGGAGTCGGGGCCTGGCCACGCCATCGTCCTTCTGTCTCCAGCCTGCTTGACTGGAGCCTGGAATAGAGGGGTCAGCACGGGAATTGACCCCCGCGCCCTCCCTTCCGGCCAGTGTGGAGGGGAGTGGTAGGGGCCTTGCTCACCTGCTCCCCGGTGCCTGGCTCCGAGCTCGGGCGGAGCCGTTAGGGCCCAGGGAGGCACCAGCCGGCACAGAAAGGAAGGCCTGGGGGCTGCCGGGGGCTGCTCTGCTCGGCTGCCAGCCTGGAGGAGGACCCGAGGAGCAGCCTACGCGTCCTGGACCTGCAAGCCCAGGTCTCCCCTGCACATCCTCCCCGGTCCTGGCCACAGCCAGCGTCTGCCAGAACAGCTGTCAGCAGCGTGGGCCGGCGCATCCCCGATCTCGGCTCCTCACGTGGGTCCTGGTGCTCTAGGCCCCATCCAGGGCTCTAGGCCTTCTTGGTGGCCTTTACCGGGGTACTGTATGCGGGGCAGGCCGGCGCCTCACATGGTGCCTGGGCACCACGCAGCTTGAACCCGGCCACGGATGCTGTTTCGGGGAGCAGAGGATGTCGGGCCATGTCTCCTGGACGTGTTCCTCATACTCAGAGCCGGTTTTCAATGAAACGCAAGTGTTGTTCACAAAAGCAACCTCTGTGGTGCTTGGCCCTGTCCTTCAGGGGGCCCGTGAGTGGGAACAGGAGCCAACCCTGGGGAGCCCTTGGTGCTGGGCCAGGTGCTGGGCTCTCGGGGTCTGGTGTCCCCACTTGCGTGCAGGCCAGGCCGGGCCAGGACCCTGAGACCCATCAGTCACGTGCCCAGCTCCCTTGCTCTGGGCAGGCCACCCGCCAGAGTGGCTCTTGGTGGCAGCCAGCTGGGGCCCTCCTTCCGCCCTGCGGCCTGAAGCGCAAGTCCCCGCCCAGGACCAGCCCTGCTCGGGACAGCTCCCTCTGGCTCCTCCTCCCTTTCTCGGCCAGGTTGTGGCGCCAGCCCCGTTCACAGGCTCTGCCAGCCACGAGGCCGGCCCCTCCCTGGGAGCCACTCACCCTTGCTGGCCCCTTCCCCTGCTTTGGGGGCTGGTGAGACAGGAGCAGGGGTGTGGCAGCAGGGTAGCCGTAGAGGGGACCTGCCCTTCTGGTGTGCTTCTCCACTGCAGCCTGGCCTCGGTGGCTCGGTGCTCTGAGTGGCCCAGCTGTGCCCATGCTCGCTGCAGGTCTGTGACCCAAGCCAGTCCTGACACCCAGACGCCAGTGGAGTCTGCCGAAGTCGTCCAGCACTCCTTAAGGCTGTTTTCATGCCTAGGCTCACCGGAGACAGCTGCATGTGTGTGGTCGGGGCGGATCCTCACGACCAAGAACTGCCCCACCCGTGCCCGGCCTCCGGCTGCTCCTGTAGGGAGGGTGCCTGGAAGGGGAGCAGTCGGTCCTTCCCCACCATGTAAACTGAGGCAAAACCCATGTGGGAGGGGACCGCTTCCCCCTCCCCATGGGCTGGACCAGGGTGATGTCACACAGCTCCGCCGGTCTGCAGACCCACCTGTTCTGTCCTCAGCATTCCTGCCCCAGCTCGGCTCCACAGTGCTGCCAGATCGGGCCACCCAGAGGTCCTGGTGCTCACCGCACTGCAGGCTGCACCCCGGGGAGCGAGAGGCAGGACTGGGAACCGGGAGGCTGCGCGAGGGACTGTGAGCAGACTGCCCTGGGCGGCCAGAGTGGAGCAGGGCCAGAGCCCAGCCCCTCCCCCAGGGCCGCCTCTCCTCCCCAGGCCGTGGGTTCAGATCTGGCAGCCAAGATGGAATGGGCTCTTGGTTCCCAAGGGCAGACCATGGGCCCATCAGTGGAGGCGCACTCAGCCCCAGGGGTGCGGCCGAGGCCCTGTGGGAAGAGACGGGCTGTGCTCAGGACCTCTGCGTGTAAGCCGGGGGACAGGGAGTACTGTCTGTGGCTGGAGTCCGTCTGTTCCCTTCTTGGCACTGCCCCGCAGGAAGCTGTGCCTCGGGCCAGCTCTGCAAGGTCCCGGTCCTGGCGTGGCCAGTGTCCAGGGCTCCACCTGAGACCCCTGTTCACCTCCGACCTGTGACCGTGCCAGCACACGTCCAGACCCGAGCTGCCCCACGTCCTTGTGGACTGCCCTGGCCCCCTGGCCCTCGTGCTTGGTGCAGATGAGACAGCAAAATCTAGCCGCTCCCAGGGTCCCATGGCCTTCATATCTGGCTGTCACCTGGGCGTTGTGGCAAGAGACTGTGCAGGGGAGCTGACCCCCCGGGGCCAGGCTGACAGGGAAGGCTGCATCCTGAGAAAGGCCTGCAGAGCTGCCAGTCACACCGGCTAGTGGCCATACTCCTCGCTGGCACATTCAGCTGCCAGAGCCACTTTAATCACCAAAGTTCTTGGTTCTGGTTCTGGATGTGGATGGCCTCACTCCCTGCACTCTGGTTGGCCCAAACTGTCCCGCTTTGTGGCCGGTTCCCTGCAGCCCAGGAAGCTGTCCTGTCCAGGGCAGGTGAGGAGGGGAAGCACAGGGCATCCTGGCGAAGCAGCAGCCCGGCCCTGTGGCCTTGGAAGGGTCTAGGTCCAGGCCGGCAGGGCTGTGTGGAGCCCCTCACCCCATGATCCGGAGCAGAGCGAGACACCCTGGGCTCCAGGCACCAGGCGCTCTGGGACCTCATGGGGACCCTGCCCAAGGCTAGCTGGCTACTGAGCGGAAGTGGCAGTGCTAGGTGGGCAGTCGTAGACCCGCCCCCTCCAGCTGAGCCTGGGCTCTCGGCTGCTCGCTGGACATCGATTCGCACACTAGGCACTGCTGTGACAATGGGTGCTGCATGTGTGCAGACACCGTCCCTGCCCTGCACAGCTGCCCTCGGGCTCGTTTCCTGTGGCTTGGCCACTGCCAGCAGCTGAAGGGTTACGTTTTTCAGGTCACACTCAGGGCAGAGCCATTGCTTCTGGCTCAGGGGTTATGAGCTCAGCGCGACAGCATTCTCGCCGGTTCCCAGGCCTGGTGCTCCTCTGCCGGCTCAGCAAACAGTACAGCCTCTGACTCAAGTGTTTAGTGACCTGGTTGGTCATGTAGTTCCTCGTCCCCAAGATTCAGTGGGCACCTGCTGAGTTCAGGAGCTGGGCCCTGTCAGACATGGGGAGTCGCCGGGGTGGCCCAGGAGGGAACACAGAAGTGTGCGTCATGCTGGGTGGCTGTCACAGCTTGGCAAGTGAGCACAAGCTGCTAGGGGCAAAACGCAGGGACAAGCAGGGCAGAGGGACAAGGAGCTGGGTGGGTGTCCACGCTGCTGTGTGCCTGCTGCCTGAGGGCCGTGCCAGGCAGAGCAGAAGCCTGGGCTGATAAAGCCCGTCCCGCCCGGGCCACACTGGGCCCAGTTCCCGATTCTGCTCGATTCTGCTCTTTGGTTCTCCCGTGCAGACATCAGACATGCGCCTCGGCCGCCTCCCAGCCCTGCAGTCTGAGCCCAGCTTGTGGTCCTGAAGTAAAGGGCTCTCAGCACCAGCGTGGCTCCCTCCCGTCCTGGAGGTGAGCGTCTGAGAGCAGGGTGTGCCCCGGGCTGTGGAGGGAGAGCCCCTCGTTGGTGCCTCCTGGCTTCCGGTCTTCACACGAGAGACGCCCTCTTATGTCTGTCTGCCGTGTGTCCACATGGCCTGCCTGTTAGACCACCAGCCATGGATTAGTGCCCACCCTAATCTCATGAACCTCAGGCTGCCTTTGTCCCATCTACAGCGACCCTGTTTCCAAATAAGACCATCCTCACCGGTTTCAGGTGGATATGCATGTGGTGTTTGGAAGTAGACTGAGGCAGGAGCATCATCCCCTTCTGATCTGCAGAGCTGTGGCCTCTGCCAGGCCCTGTGCTGAGCTCTGATTTCGGGCTCTGTCCACATGGCCTCGGGCCCCACTGGAGCATCAGCGCAGCTCCGAGCTGTCCACTGGAGTGGGCAGCCGCCTTCCGGAGCAGCGCGCTCAGGGATGCCTTGCAGAGTGGGGCCCTTTCCCGGGCAGCAGGCTCCCCATCATCTTTGCTGGGCCTCTGGGCTCAAAGCCACACTGCTGGGCAGCTCCAGCTTCCAGAGCAAGGGCCCTGGCGATTCCTGCCCCCCTGCGTGCTGCAACTGGTTCCCCTGCCGGGCGGGGCAGCATCTCCAGGCTTCTGCTCCCGCTTCCCCTGCTGTTTCCCGGCCGCCTGGCCGACCCGGCCAGTTTGCTCAGACTGGGAAGTAAACACAGGGCTCTGCTCCACCTGCTTCCCGGACATCAGAGGCCACCCGGGGGCCAGGCTGGACTCCGGCCACCCATGACGGGTCGCTGCTCTCCCACGTGGTTCCGGGGCCTGAGGGAGGCTTCCCGGGGACAGGACCCAGCATGGGCGCGGGACATGGTGCAGCAGCTTGGGAAGACATTCAGTAGTTTTAAAGAGTTCGCAGCACAGCAGGTCCGCTCAGGTCCACTCAGGTGTGTGCAGAGAGCAAGGGACTATGCGTGTCCACACAAAGGCTTACCACAGGTGCCCACTGGCTGTCACCGCAGCCAGGGCCCACCAGCTGGTGACCCGGTAAGGAAGACGGTCACGGTCATGCGGTGGGATATCACCTGGCCATAAAAAGGAAAGGCTGCTACTTGCTACCACGTGGAAACATCATGCTGAGCGAAAGAAGCCGGACTATAAGGATCCCAAGTTACACAAGTCTGCTTCCATGCAATATGCGGGCAAACCTGCAGAGACAGAAAGTAGGTTAGTGGCTGCTGCAGGGTGGCCTGGGCCCAACAGCGACTGCAAATGGGCACGGAGGACCTTTCTTGAGGTGGTGGGACCTCACACAGTGCCACAAATCTGCCAGTCACTCAGAGGGGCAGGTGGTGTGGTATATAAGTTACACCTCTATAAAACCATTAGGAAAACAAACAGGCGGGCCTCCGGGTGCAGCACCTGAGGGTGGGAGCCCGACCCTGGCCGTTCCTTCCTGCTCTTCCTTCCTAGGGGCAGCACCGCACTTGCCTGACGGGTGTCCCGGGCTGGGGCCAGCCGGTGTCTGGAAAGTGCTCCCATCAGTGCCTGGTGCCTGGTGTGTGAGGCGAATGACAAATCACGGCGCGCGTGCTGCCTGGGAGCCGCAGGGTTGGAACGGCCTCCTGTCCCCGAGAGGGAGGGCTGGCGGTGGGAGGAGAGGCTGCTCCCGGAGGGGTCCCGAGTGCCAGCCACGTCTTCTGTGAGCTGCTCTCGCTCTGCCGCCTCTGTGAGGGGATCTGGGCAGGCGCGTGGGGCCTGGGCCCGGGCCTGGGGTGGACGGTGTGGGCGGAGGAGGGATAGCCTGGGAAGGAGGCCTTTGACTGGAGCACCATCGCATCGGCCGGGTCCCTTGATGCTCCTCCCAGCTCACCCTCAGCACCACGGACACAGGAAATGAAGGCCATGTGCTCTCTCGGGCCCTGACCTTTTGTTCAGAGCAGCTCACGGGCAGGGAGCGGCCCTGGAGAGGCCTTGCGGTCCTGCAACCCAGGCCCCGCTGGGCCCTCTCCCAGGCCTGCCCCAGCGTCACATCCTGGGGTGCAGCCAGCATCCCCTCCCTTCCGGAACCCCACGCAGACCTGCACGGTGGTCAGCGAGGCGTCACTCCAGGGAGCCCCCACCCCACCCCAGGAAGCACCCAGGTATCCGTCCTGGGTCCGAGGATAAACTCGAGGTGCTCACTGTGTGTGGTGCCAACCCTCCGTGGGGAAAGGGAGCTTCCGGCTAGAATGTGGAGGAATGGGCTTCAACACCGTGCTACGTGAAACAAGCCAACCGAACCCCAGGCCGAGGGTTTCTGTGGCGTTCTGGTGCTGAGCAGACCGGGTGGCAGCGCCGGCCTGGGGCCCAGGAAGCCTGCTGTGGTGACAGAGGCCTGGGGCTGGGTATGACACAAACGCTCACCAAATGCGCCGCACTGTGCACCCGACGGGGGTCTTGTGCACTTCCGTTACACCTCAGTAGAGCTGGCAAAGGACGCAGCGCCCCCAGATGGAACACGCACTGGACAACCCAGCAATCGAGGTCCTTGGCATTTGCCCGGCGGGGCTGAAAGCCGGCCCACACAAACCCTGCACAGATGTGGACAGCAGCTTTATTCCTCATCGCCAAAGCCCGGGAGCCGCTGAGTTGTGCTCCAGACGAGTGTCCCTGTACTGCAGTATTTCCGCAGGACGGAAGGACTCGGCACTGTGAGAAACGAGCTGCCGGCCCCCAATGGTTGTGAGGAACCAGAAGTCCGTATTCCTGAGTGAAAGGCGGTATGATTCCCATTCTATAACATTCGGGGGAAAACTATAGACAGCAGGAAGCCCAAAGGGTGCCGAGGATTAGAGGGAAGGAGAGATTCGGGGCAGAGGCCGGGGCCTGTGGGATGTGACAGGGCGCTGTCATTGCACACCGTCGCTTTACACTGTCCAGACCCCAGGAGCCCTGTGAGCTGCGTGTGGACTTCAGATGCTGGGGAGGCATCCGGGTCAGCTGTGATGTCCGGGAAACATCAGATGTGTGGGTCAGGAGTAAACAGACTCTGCTTTCTGCTCGGTTTTGTGGTGAACCTAAAACTGCTCTTAAAAAGTAAATCTATGTAAAAACAGAACAAGAAGCAGAAGGAGCCTCCTGGCCCCAGAGGATGTCAGCACTGTGAAGACAAGGAGACCCCGAGACCCCTGGGAAGTGAGGCCCAAGGCCCCGTGTCCTGGAAGCTCTGGGCACCCGCTGGCTGGCCTCAGTTCCTCGAGTGCGTCTTTCTGTCCTGACGCCCTCTTCCCTGCGCTGTCCGAGCGGGCAGTGGGGACGACACTGACGGAAGCCCCAGGCCGCGCACCTTCCAGGGTGAAGCTGAGAGCAGCCTGGGGGGCAGGCAGGCACCCCAGGGCTCCAGCAAGCTTCAGGACTGGGCTTGTGGCCCCCAGGAGACAAGGGGAGATGCTGGGCCTCTGGGGTGGCTTTGAAGCTCACCGAAGTCTCCCAGGCCCGGGATGACAGGGCGCCCGCCCGCCTGCCCGCCTGCCTGCTCCTGGGCAGTGAGGGCTGCTGGTGCTGGCCCCCTCCAGGGGCGGGGCTGACAGTGCCTCAGGGCAGGGTCCTGGGGGCCCAGACATGCTCCCCGCTGCCGGCAGTGTCCCCAGGAGACACCGGGCTCCTGGGCTATGCTTGTCTTGTAGTTGCAGGCCAGGAATGTCACACACGCCTGTGCCTTGCTTTAAACCCTGGACGCTGTTGCTGCTCCTGAGCAAGAGGCGGCCTCCTGCTGGTGCTTCTGCTTTCTTCCTGTTGCGCTGGGGCTCTGGGCTCAGCCTGAGGAGACCCCATACGCCTGGGTCTCCAGGGCCCTCCGTGAAGGGGGAGCCATCGAGGCCACGGCCAGGGTCCCCGCAGGGCAACTGCAGTCTGTCACTCAGCTGTACCCTGCCCGACCTGTCTTCTGAGGGACTTAGTCCACGGAGAATTGTCTCTCTTCTCTTTGCGTATCAGGCTCACATTCGTGAAGTTTCATTTAGATTCATTTCGGTTTCCAAGAATATGTTAAAGTTCATTTACGTTTTCAAGAATATTGTCCATTTACCTAGATTTCAGATATCATTCATTCTCTTACAACTTTAAAAACTGTCTTTATATTTATGGCATTAGTTCAGAAAATAATTGAAGACAGGCGCTCAAAACTTGTACAAATACATTCATAGCGGCACCATTCACAGCAGCTAAAAGGTGGAAATAAGCCAAGCATTTATGGCTGATGAGTGAATAGAAAGAACGTGGCACTGGAATACAGATATAATGGAATATTATCCAGTCATAAATTACATGAAGTACGGCAGTAAAATATCATTACACGAAGTACTAAAACACACGGTGATGTGGAGGGACCCTGAAAACGAAGCTGAGCGGAGGAAGCCGATCCCAAAGGCCGCGTGCTATTCAGCTCCCTCTGCATTTACTGCTCCAAACCGGCAAGTTCTCGGGCACAGAGGACGGGACAAGTGGTTGCCAGGCCGAGGGGCAGGATTCGTGGGAGTGACTGCTTGATGGATGAGTTTTCCTTTCAGGCTGAGGGTTGCAGGACAGTGTGAACGTCGTGAGTCACCACGGAGCTGCTCACTCTCGAGTGGTTCAAAGATAAATCTTAGGGCATGTGTGTTTATCAACTCCCGGCCCCCGGAGTGTCTCGGGTACGATGGGAACAAGCCCAGGAGGAAGGTGGCCTGGCTGCTGGGCCAGAGGACATGGAGTGATGCTGGCAGTGTACCACGGTGACCTCAGAAATCTAGGGGTGCGGAGCAGGCAGGTGGGGAGCAGCATGTTTCTACAGCTGATGTTGACATGCTGGGAGAAGAAGCTGCTGCCAGCTGCAGGCCGCCCGAGTTAGAGAGAGCACGTTCGTGTGCGTGCGTGCCTGCGTGCGCGCATTCCTGTGGCTAAAATGGGCTGGGACTTACCCTCCTTGGCCACGCCCAGGCTGAAGACAACCTCTCCTCTGCCCTGGCAGGAAGCGTCCGGAGCGCCGCCAGGACATCTGCTTCATCTTCCTTGGCAACAAAAGGCGCCCTGAGAGGGACTCTAGGCTGGGGACTGGGAGCAACCCTAACCCTCCTCCTTTTCTCCTGCAGGAGTGGACAGGAGCTCCAGCCTGGAGTCTCAGAGAGCGCCCCATGCAGGAAGGCAGGTTTCACACCCAGGGAGGCCCAAGGACCCCTGAGCACCTGGGCCGGGAGCAGAGTCCCTTGCGTGGGGCAGCTCCTCCGCTGGGACCTGTTTGGCTTCGGACCCCGGTGAGCTGTCCAGGAGAAAGACGGGGCCTTTGGCTCAGACAGGTGGGTGCGAATCTCCACTTCCTCCATCAGTGACCATGGGCAAGTCTCCACATCCTCAACTGGAAAAAGGGACAAACAGCCAAGCGTGGTGGCGCCTGCCTGTGATCCCAACACTCTGGGCGACGTAGCGACTTAGCAAGGACCTGTCTTAATAGACAGAGTTGAAAAAGGCTAGGGATGTAGCTCAGTGGAAGGCCCTGGGCTCAATCCTCAGTGGTCATTAATTAATTAATTAATTGGCAAGGAAATAGCACCAATTTCCGGTTTGGTGTGGGACTCAGTGAGTGAGTGCAGTGCGGGGAACACCTGAGTGGAGCTGAGCTGCCTGCAGGGCTCCGAGTGCTCCCCAGGTCCCATGTCCTGGTCTTCCATTCTCTACCAGAGCCCTGGCGCTGACATGCTGCAAGTTCAGTACTGAGAACTCTGTCCCAGGGCTGTGCCTGGGCAGACTCAGGAGCCCAGAGAAGCGAGGTGCAGGGTGCAGACTAAAACCTACTGATCCTGGACAGGCTCAGCAGGCTCATGACCACTGGCCTGGGCCAGCCACCTCTCAGAGCTCTCCCCCCGGAGGCTCCCTGGGGCACGGGGGACCGGAAGGCGCCCTTGGCTGGACAGCAGCCCCTGGCCTCTAGGCCTGCACTGGGTCTCCGGCCCATGGGGTCCAATGGACTGTTATTTAAATACTGAACTGGGGCATGGTCCCTCCCGGCTCTGCCCTTCCCCTGCTTCCTGGCTGCGTGAGGTGAGGCGCGTTCCTCGGCCAGACCCCCACTTGCCTTCCTGGCAGCTGTGGACCACCCTCTCCTCCTTGCAGCGGTGGGTGTCAGAACTGCCTCCCGCTGGCGATTGCTCTCGGGCCTGGCTCTTGCTCCCAGGCCACTCAGTGGGCGGAGCAGGGTGATGACTTTTTGCCCATTTCCTAAGCAGCTTTATTGAGATACAATTCATGTATCTCATAATTCACCCAGTTAAATTGTACATTAATGGCTTTTATTATATTCAAGTATTGCCCAACTACCACCAAAACCAGTTTTACAGCATTTTCACCACCTCAAAGAGGAGCTGCATTCTCCTTAGCTGCCACATTCTTGTCACCCAACCCTTCCAGGCTTGAATAGAAACTTCCTGTCCCTTTTTATTTGCCCCTCTGGACATCTCATACAGATGGAATGATATAATATGTTTTTGGTAATCCCAACTTCTTTCTCCTAGAGTAATATTTTCAGGGTTCATCCTTGCTGTGGGATGTGTTGGTCCTGGATTCCTTTTTATGGCCAAATAATATTCCCTCGGGTGGATAGACCATATTCTGTTTGCCCATTTATCAGTTGATGGTTATTGTGAATAATGTTGCTGTGAATATTCATGTATAAATTTCTGAACAAATCTATGTTCTCAGGGTTTTTTAGGTTATTCCCAGGAGTGGAATTGCTGGGACATAGGGTAATTCTGTGTTTAACTTTTTGAGGAACTACTAGATCATTTTCCAAAGTGACTGTACTGTTTCACATTTCCCCCAGCAGAGCATGAAGTTCCGGTTTCTCCCCATCCTCCCTGACACTTGCCAGTGTGTTTAGTTACAGCTATGCTAACTGCAGAAGCATCTTGTCTTGGCGGGCATCTCCCTGATAACTAATGACTTTGAGCATCTTTTCATGTGCTTAGTAGGCATTTGCATATCTCTGGAGATGTCTATACCTTTTGCCTATTTTACAATTGGGTTATGTGTCTTTTTATCACTGAGTTGTAGAAGTTCCTTATGCATGTAGATGTAAGTGCCTTATAAGACATGTGATGTCCAAATCTTTTCTCCCATCCTCTGGGCCATCGTTTCCCTTTCTTCATGATATCCACTGAAGCACTAAAGTTTTCAATTTTGATGAAGTCCAGTTTTTCTGGACTTCACAGTGGTTGTGCTTTGGGGACCCTAGACTTCCCAGTGTTTAAAGTGATACTTAACATAGAGAAATATGCCCAGACCCAAATAGTTTTAAAAGGAATCTACTGAAGAAGCAATCATAAAGATTGAAAATTGTTCAAGAGCTGTTGATTTTTTTTGTTTTTGCTTTTCATACCCGTATTTTTTTTAATTCTTTCATTATATTCCACTTCATACCACAAATAATTTGATGTCACTTTTGAAAATTCAAATAAGATAAAATGCCATAAATAAAGAATTCTGGGCAAATTGTAAGTATGCAACTAAGATGAATCCAAGACTAAGGTAGAATGTAGAATTACATACACAGAGCTTTTCAGGGTCCAAGGCAAAGAGGGAAATGCAATTATTTATAATATTCACAGTCCTGAGATATAAAAAATCAATAATTTAATTGAGACATCTCTTCTTCTGGCACAGAGGCCAGAAATAAATTTCCTGCATGGATTGCCTTAAAGGGAGAATACAGCTGGACTTACGGGTGGAGGAGAGCACACATATAATGTCCCTTGTCGCTTATGTTTTCACAGCTCACCTTTCTTTGTGTTTCTGGACCTGTATCTCTGTCTTCCTGCCCCACACAAAACTGTCTTTGAAGTAAGCTTCTGAAAACATAAATAAGGGCCGGGGGAATAACTCAGTGGCAGAGCACAGGCCCAGCACGAGCAAGCCCCTGGGTTCCATCCTCCGACACCAAAAGTAAATATAAATCAAAAATAAAAATAGGAAACACAGATATGGGCACCTCACTTCCTTTAGTCTTCAGCAGCTCCCAGCAGCTGTCAGGATAAAATGTAGCATGACTTACCTGTCTTTAACTTCGCTTACGAGCTATGTCGTGCTTTAACTCCTGCCCATGGGACCGTCAGTTCTGGACCCACTGCTAACCAGGACCCAGCCTGCCATTGAGGTCAGATCTAGGTCGTCCTACTCTTCTCACACTCCTAACACGTGTGTGTGTGTGTGTGTGTGTGTGTGTGTGTGCGCGCTTTCCAAGGTGGGAGCAAATTAGAGCCACCGCCTTAAAAGAGTTGAGAGTTGGACAGGTGGAATGCAGGCACTGACAGGGTAGCCTGAAAAACTTAAACACCAACCTAGGAATTCAGTGAGTGCAGACACGGACACCAGCACTTCTGCTCCCCCAGGAGCCCCGAAGATCCAAATGTTAGTATCGGATGTGGAAGAATTTGGCCTCTTGTTCACGATGAAAATTATGCTTATTTTTATCATCCTCTATTCTAGGAAGGCACGAGAATATGAGTGCTGCTTAGAGAAATTGTCTTATGCAGTCATTGCTCAGTACTGGTGGGGGTTCAGTTCCCTCTTGGACCCCAGAGTTCCTAGAAGTTCAAGTCCCTTGTATAAAAGGGCAGAGCATCACACACCCTCCTGTGTCCTTTAAGTGATCTCTGGGTCACCTGTAATACAAGGACAATGGAAATACGTTGCTATTCCATATTTTTTAGGAAATAATGACAAGAAAAAAGTCTGTAAGTGTTTATTACAGACACAATTTCCCCCACATGTACTCAGTTAAAGGTTGGTTGAATGTGTGGATGCAGGCCAACCATACACTGGTTAATAACAAGACAGTTTGGTAAGTATTAGCATTTAAATTAATAAAATATTAATTCCAAAGAAACTTGATTCTTTAAAATAGTACCTTTTCATGAGGGAAAGAATGACACTAATTTTTTAGTACGTGTGTACCGAAACGAGCACAGTCTACACTAATTTTTAAGGAAATAGAAAGTTTTTAGAGATACAAGAGAAATTCATATTCATTACAGAAAATACAGGTAAACCAAAATTTAAAATCCCACATACTTTCACTTCTCAACGCTAACTACTGCTAAAATTTGAAATATTTTCTTCTGTATCTTTACTGTATGTACATATGTACACATTTTTTTTTTGGTACCGGGGATCGAACTCGGGTCCTTGTGCTTGCGGGCAGGCAGTAGAACCACTGAGCTAAATCCCCAGCCCAATGTACACATTTTTAAACAAAATGTCATCTTACTGACAGATTTTGTGGACTTGCTTCCTCGGGGTCATGCAGATTTCCATTTCATGCACATAATCACCGTCATCTCCGAGTGGCCGGGGCCTGTGCTGCCCCACTGTGCCATGCATCGGGTAAGGAGCCATTTTGGGTTACTTCTACTGCTCCTCCTCCTCCTCTAGTTCCGGGTGGCTTTCTGGACTGTGCTGGAACTGCTCTCTTTAGTTTTCTAGGTTGGCTGTGACTTGAAAGCCCGCTGTGTCTCCTGGCAGGGCCCCTGCTGTTTGTAATAGTGGCTCTTTGTGGCTTGCTGAGAACAGAGCTCTATTAATCTCTTTTTGTCTGACCTCAGCCAACCTCGACCTCGGTGGGGGCAGGATTCTTAGGTCCTTGGGACTCTTTGGAGCTGTTGTCATAGTGACCGTGGGGGTAGGGTCCCTCGGCCAGTGTCGCTAACCAGACCATCTCTGTCTTAATGATACCCACAGGCCATAGCTGTCCAGTTCTGAGTGAGCAGAGAGAAGAGACTGGCCAGGCAGCAAAGCCAGACTTTGGTTGGACTGCACTGAGGCCAGGGCACCCAGGAGATTTCTAGGGCCTGGCTGGCCTGCCCAGAAAGGCCCGATGGGTGAGACTGCTGTCTCCCAGTGCAGAGCCACTCCCAAACCCAGGGCCCCAGCCCCTGCAGACATCTCTGAAGAAGCCCTCTCGAGCATCCTGAGGCTCTGGAGGTAAGCAGCATGCAGGGCAAGCCCCTTGTCGCCTGAGGCCAGGGCTGGAAGGCCTGGGTGGCTCTCAGGCCCAGCTCCCCGCTTCAGATGGGGAATCAGCGATGGAGCTGTGCCTAATTGGAAACCATTTGGCAATTCCGGAGCCGCTCAGTCCTTCCCACCTCCCACCTCTGACAAGGAGCTCATTTGGAGTCTTTTTAAAGCAGCTGGTATTTTTACAGTAAGTTCTTTAAGTCTGATCTTTTTTTCTAAGTGCTTTTTTTTTTTTAATTACACAAATAGTCCATGAGTACATTTTCCTTGGGAAAAAAATAGAACATTGCAGATAAGACTCCAACTCCTCTGGCCTCTGCCCACAATCCCAGGGCCCTCCGCATACAGAGTCCTACTTTGGTTTGTGTCCGACTGTGATTTCAAATCATCTAAATCTCGCTTGCTAGACTCGAGTGGCCTGGACAGTTGGGGTGACATAGTTCCATGTCCCCAGATGGACATGAGCCCAGGCACCTGGCTGAGGCTGGGGCGCCCCTTTGGCTTCGTGGCAGGATTTGCCCCCTGGCTCTGGGAGTGCCAGTGAGACAGGACATGTCGGGTTCCTGTGCTTTGCCCCACTCAACCTGGGCTATGACAGCTCCTCCATCTTCTTGCCCGCTTCCTGTTCCAGAGTCCCAGCAGCCCCTGCTGCAGGCCTGGCTTGAATGCCAGGATCTGGACAGAGGAAGACACTCACCCAGGCCTAGCAGTCTCTGCAGCCAGTCGGCGGACCCCAGGGACAGTGCTGAGGCTGTAGGCCGCATGCCAATGCACCTTGCCCCGTTCCTGCCGTTCTCCCCTCACTTTCCTTTCCTAGTGTCCGCCCCTTCTCTTCTGGCTCCTAGGATCCCTTCCAGAGAGAAACTCAGCTGGCTTCTCACCCTAGAGAAGAAAGAGGGAGCTTGAAAAGAAGAACTCAAAAAGCACAGTGATCGAACCAAAGAAAGAAATCTCAAATGATAGAAATTCAGACCTTGAAGACCAGTCACGGGGAGGAAGGAGGCCTTCCTGGCACGCAGAGCGGGTGCCACGTTCCTGACTTCCTGTGTCTGACCTCCCCTGCTGGGGCCATCTCTCCTGACGGAGGCTGGGCCTGGCTCCAAGCGCTGAGCTTAGGAGGCAGCCTGCTCCCCTCCAGGCCCTCTGACCGCAGAGCAGCCGAGGAAGGATAACAAGTTCTGAAAAGAACAACAAAGGCTTGTGGGCTGGGAAACAGGAAGTGGGGCTTCTGCACTTGCAGTCTTCCAGTCCCACCACAATCTCAGGGCACGCTCTCCATTGCTAAGTACAGAGAAATCACAGCCAGCCGGCTTCTGGTTTGCTTCCTTGTTTTGGTTAAAATCAGTGGAATTTCTTTTCCTCAAGCAAAAAATCTTACCCAGAGCTCTAAAAAACATGACATGAAATCAGTAAGAAGGCTTCCCCAGTGAAGTATTTTCTTGGCCCAAGTGAGAGGACACCACGCCTCCCTGTGGAATTGGACAACTGGGTTAACTGGGTAACTATGCTCTTTGTAGAATGCACCTGAGTAACCTTGACAGCTTCTGGAATCTGTCACGAAAGGAGCAGAACAGACTCACAAAGTCCTGCCAGAGCTCTTGGCCCACCCCCTCCCCGTGCTTTGTGTAAATCCTGCTTGCCATATTCCCAGGGAAACTCCAATGAAAATAAGCCTCGTAGATGTAAAAGAGGTACAGAAAGAAGAGCGAACTTCTCTTCAGGCTCTCGAGACTGACAGGAGCCACTGGCTGAGCCACCGGCCATAAAGCCAGTTTGCTCCTTCTTTGTGTGTCAGAGTGCTCTGTCCAGGTGTCCCCACAGTTTCCTGCTTCAGACGAACGCTAATGGTCATGGAATCTCTAAGTTCCTACAGCTCCGTTTTGATCCTCTGTCCTCAAAGTCAGCTTCTTCTGCACCTGGGAAAACCAACGGCAGAGACTGTTGGCCTGCTGAAACTCTCAGGACAGCAAAGGTGGCACCAGGTTCCCCAGAAATCCTTCCAGGGCTCTAAAACCAGCATAAGCCCTTCCTTAGTCCAAAATGGTAACTTTGAACAGAAGCAGAGCTGCTGAGGGTGAGTTGAGTGAGGTGCAGAGCTGCCTAAAGCGGGTTGCTTTGGCTCCTACGGCCCAGGAAGTGACCTTGGCTCGAGTTGTGAGAGAGATGACTGTTTCCTGCTGGGCTGTGACATGTTCTAGGGCCACATCATACACATGAAGGAGCTGTGCTAGGGCCTGGGATGGGAACGAGGCGCCTTTGGGCTGCAGGTCTCATGGCCCAAGTCTGCCCTTGGCCTCCCCCTTGAGTAGAGCTCAGAGAGCACCCCAGCTGAGCCACTGCATGGGTGCTTGACAGGGCCTGGCCTGGGTCCTAAACACTCTCAAGGGTCCAGATCCCACCAGCAGTTGCTACAGGGGCACCTCTGGGCACCCAGCCCAGCAGGCGTGGGAGTAAACAGAAAGGGTCATTGGAGAGGAAGGCCCGGGGAAGGGGGAACAGCGCACTGGCAAAAGAAGGTCACTTTGGCCGAGCATGGGAAGGAGGGAGGGCTTGAGATGAATGTCGTTTCTGTTTGGGGCTATGCTTTGGCTGCCAGGAAACATACCATGAGTCGCCTGCAGTGGCACGCACCTGTCACCCCAGCACTCTGAGGCTGAAGCAGGAGGATCGCAAGTTGATCCCGGCCTGGGGCACTTAGTGACTTAGCAAGACCCCGCCTCAAAATTTAGAAAAAGGGCAGGGCGGGTTGGTGCTGGGAATGCAGCTCAGTGCAGAGGCTGGGTTCAGTCCCCAGTAACAGACACATGCGCGCACGCACGGAGGATCAGGTGGTTTATAAACAACAGAAATTTATTTCTTGCAGCTCTGGCAGTTAGAGGTCCAGCATCGAAGTCCTTGCTGACTAGACATCCGGTAAGGACACAGACAGTGTCGTCTCGCTGTCTTCCTGCATGGAAAGGCAAGATAGGTCTCCGGACCTTTTTTTAAGAGCACCTGGTCACTGCGTAATGACCCCAGCGCTAACACTGTTACAGAGCCGATTGCATTTGGGCGTGAGTTCTGGGGTTCTTCTGGGGGACCGGCTCTGCCTGGCAGCCCAGCCTTTCTGCAGGGCACAGCCACACCTGCCCAGCCTGCATGGGCACGCTGCCGTCAGCTCCACACACAGGTGGAAAATGAGGTCCAACCCTGCCAGAGCAGCCTCCTGGATGGGCGTGGCAGTCTCCCCAGCCCATCGCTCCAGGTGCAAGGGTGCCCCCTGTGTGGGGAGGGTGCGCTGGGCTGTCTCTGACCCAAGGAGGTGCTGAGGTCGGAATGCTCGTGGCCCTCAGTGTCGAACCCCGCCCGTGATGAGGCGTCCGGAGGGAGGGCGGAAGGGGTTGGGAGGGCTTGGGAGGTCGGAGTCCTGCCTGGGGTCCTGGCCTTCCAGAAGAGCCCTTCCACTGCGCGGGCACACAGGAAGACGCTGCCGCCAGCAGCCGGCGAGCGGCCCCACCACACGAGGAATCTGCAGGCCCTTGGTCTTGGGCCTCCTGCCTCTAGAACTCAGATCATTTCTGTTGTTGTTAGGCCTCTCGGCGTGTGGCGTTTTGTTTTATAGCCTGACAGGATGAGGACAGGAGGCCTCACTTCCAACCATCCCTGGTGAGCGTGGCCTTCTCATCCAGACCCTGCCGGGGACCAGCCTCCGCTGCCAAGGGCCACAGCCTTGCAGGATGCAGAGTAGCGACCTGGGCCTCAGCCCGGGGGACCCCCTTTCCGCTGGGCCGGCACGGCCTTCCTAGCCTACAGCCCACACTGGCCTCAGAGTGCTCCAAACACAGCCGCTCACTTGGGCCTCCTGCCCCAGGGCCTTTTCTCTGCCTCCCAAACCCACAGACTCACCTAGCTCTGTGGCCAAAGCACTCTCCCGAGCAGCTCACCCAGCCTCAGCCCCCGGGGCCTCAGTCACCTGCACACCCACAGCAGACCTCACTCGGGGGCACAGGGCCCTGCTTTCCCAGAAGCCTGGCTCAAGCATCAGACACCGTCTGACCAGTGCTCCGCTGCCGCAGCACAGCTGTCTTCATGGTCAGATGCCCGGGTGTAGAGGGGAGGAAGCGGGATTCCAGCACTTGGAGCCAGCCATCAGCAGAGGTGTGACACATCCTAGGGGAGTTGGTCAGGGAGCGTGTCGGGTCTCCTCACGGTTAGGGCTGTGTGCAGCCCTCCATGCCTACCTGGGAGGTGGCCACTGTAGGACTGAGCTCCCCCCAAGGCCCCTGACCCCACCTCACCCCCCAGCCATGTAGCTCTGGAGGCCCCCGGGGCACAGGGCCAGCACAGCCTGCCCTGTCCACACCTGGGCCGGGCCAGGAAGGAGGGGCGCTGAAGGGTCAAGGCCCCCAGCTGCTTTGTGCTGTGCGTGAGGAAGCATCTTCTAGACCCACATGGCCCCTCTCCGGACTCGTGCACTTGAAAAGGCGGCCACGCCGGGATTGGAGCCCCCAGAGAGTCCAAGGGTAGCGGAGGCCTGCAGGGAGCTGTGGTGATCTTCAGGTGGCCGTGGACTCCTGGCAGCTGAGAGTTCAGCTCTGGCAAAGGCTTGCTTATTCATCCACTCAGCCACAGCCAGCCAGTGCCAGGCATTATACTGGCTGCTGGGACACAGCAGTGGGATTTAGCCGGGTGAGGCGGCGCACACCTGCCATCCCAGCTACTCAGGAGGCTGCAGTCAGAGGCCAGCGTGGGCGACTTAGCAAGACCCCATCTCAAAGTAAAAACTTAACCAAAGAGCTGGGGCTGTAGCTCAGTGCTCCCTGGGTTCAATCCCCAGCACCACAGGAACAAGGCAGAACTTACAAACTTCCCTGGCTTCTGCTGCAGGGGGAGGAGAACAAGATGAAGCGGTGACGCGCTCCGCGGTGGTGATCAGGGGCAGATGGAGCATGGAGAGGAGTGTTTGAGGTGCACTCTGACGCGGTGGGAGGAGGCCTCCCTGGTGCCAGACCGGTGACTGGCCCTGAAGAGTGTCAGGGAAGCCCCGGGGCTGGAGCACCCCGGTGAGCCAGAGGGACGGTGGGGGAGGCAGGATGGCGGCAGCCATGCCGTGACCTGGGAGTGTCTCAGGAGATGCTGTCGGGGTCGAGTGGTGGCCCCAAGAGCCTGTGCTGGAGTCCTATCTGAGGAGCCTACCAGTGTGTGAAATCTTGCGAGTGCAGTCACCCCAGGGAGCCTCGAGATGCGCTCAGCCGATCATCCAACACAAGGGCTTTTGCAGTGACATGCAGAGGACAGACGTGGGGAAAGAGGGGAGACCAGGAAAGCCAGAGGCAAAGACTGCAGTGGCCAGGGGTCAGGGGCTGGGGAAGGCAGGGGGGGTCGGGACGGGGCCCTGCCGCCACTCCATTTCAGCCTTGCCTTGCAGAACTGTGAGAGAAGACAGCTCTGCTGTCATCTGTGACCACCACCCTGGGAAACTGACACAGATGGGCCTCCGGGAGGCCTGGGCTGGGAGGGACACGGCCCCTGGTCAGAGGGTCCCTCCTCCTGCTGTGTGCGGAAGTCCAGGGATATCAGGCACAGACAGCAGCTGGGAATGAGCTGCTGGGTCCCAGGCTGCGGCTGGATGGTGCCAGGTCTGGTGACCCCAGGCTCTTCCTGTCCTGCCCAAAGAATTGGCAGGGACAGCAGATGAATGGGTGGACACAACTTTCATTTAAGGTAGAGAAAGAAAGGGAAAGTGCAGAAGAGAACAGCAAGAAGAGATACGGACCGGGTGCAGGAGTGGCCACTGCAAAAACAGGAAGCATCGGACAGCAGGGTCTCAGAGGCAGCGGTCAGTGGCCACTGTCTTTCGTATCCGCCCAGACTCTGACTGGGAGGAAGCTGCTCTGCCCACGCAGCCTGGCTGTGATGCACACATCACATCCTGTTGATCGGTCTCCAGTCAGGCTTGGGTTACATCCGAAACCTATTTTCAGCCAGCCTGCAGTGCCCTAGTCTCCTGCCTCAGGGCACAGGCCCCAAAGTCCTGAAAGCAGGGACGGGTAGGCGGATGGCTGGCTGGGGAAGGAAGCCCTGGACAGTGGGGCCCAGGCCTTTGGACTTGGTGAGCCAAGCGGGGAAGGGCCCTGCGCCCCAGGGCCAGGGGAGTCCGCTCTTGTGAGGGCCCAAGAGATGGTGTCATCGTAGGACGGGAGCAGGCCCTGAAAACCCGCACAGCCTTCAGAAAGCAGAGGAGAGAGGCCTGAGCCAGGTGGGTTGGGGCCGGCGCATGGCGTGTGGAGCCAAGCCAAGCGCCTGGCCCCTGCGGTGGCTCACTGCCTTTGAAACTGGTGTGGGTCCCCTGCCTTCCCTCTTCGCTCTCTCCCACCCCCACCCGTGCTTTGTCAGCAGCAGCTCAGCACCTGAAGTCCCTCGAACCGCCTTCTGGTCATTTCAGTAATGAGTGACGGACTCCAGGCCCGCCTTCCCGGCCTCCATGCTGGGCTGGGCTGTCTTCATCCACCTGTGGAACACAATTGAAAACAGACTCCCTCCCACTGCTTGGAAATTCCCAGAGAGGACACCCCGGGGCCCCAAAGGGACAGAGGGCAGCAGGCAGGATATACATGGCGTGATGGGACAATGAGATGGATGTTTACCTTTTTAAAATACATTACAATAAAAGACACATTGCTGGTAATCTCCCTCAAAATCTCCCTCAAAATCTCCCTCTTGCTCCAAACACACTGCCCCGTTGTTCCTGCCACTTTCTGAAGCAGATCTGGAAGTCCTCTTTCGTGAGTGTTTACAGGGTGTGACAAAAACTCGCGGACTGCTGCTGCTGAGCACCATCCAAGGAAGGGCAGGCTTGTAAAAGCATCACAGCGCGTCTCATCCACCCTGCTCGCTGGATCTGTCACCGTGCAACTTCTGGCTCTTCCCCAAAGTCAAAATGCCCAGTACAGGTTAACATTTTAAATCAAATCAGGACATTAAGGCAGTGACAGTAATGCCACTAAAGACACTCAGGAAAGAGGACTCCCAGCACTGCTTCGGAAGATGGCAAGCAGGACGGGATGAGCGTGTTGGGGGGCTCTTCAGGGGGTCAGTGTCAGAGCAGTACTTTTGGGAGGGCGTGCTGCAGGCAAGGCAGGCCCGCTGAAGCTACTGAGTCCGTTTGATTTGCTTGGCCCCAGCTTAGGACGACTAAGCAACGAACCCAAGCCTGGACCCTGGTGATGGTCCTGGTACACGGTGCCGGCCTCCTGTCAAGGGGAGTCAGGGCTGTGTGTGTTCTGGGGGAGCAGCCTAGACTTCTCAAGGTCGGGGTACTCCGTCCTGGAACTTGATGTTTTTAGATCTTGGAGTTAACTCTGCCCACCCTGGCTCTGGGAAGTTGTCCGGCCTCAGCTGCTAGCTGCTCCCTGTCCCTCCTAAGGGACCCATCCCTCAGCGGACTTCCAGGGTGCCAGGCCCAATTTCAGCTCCAACCGAGGCCCTGGGCCGCACCCACCCCACCTGCAGGGGGAGCCAGAGCAGAGCGACCACGTGATTGGATGGGACACAGCCCCAGCACCTCCCAGGGGAGAACTCAGACCCTCCTCTTACCCAGAAGGGCTGTCTCTGAAACACTCCCTGACTTGCGCTGAGGGACACTGTCCCCAAGCAGAGCGCAGTTAGTTCGGCAGAGCCAGGAGTTGTAACCAACTCCGATTGGTACGCCATGGGAAAGATGAACCCTTGGCACATTAAACCCCATGGATCCCGCAGCTGACTTTGGGGTTGTGTGGCAGGGGTCAGTGCTGGAAAGGTTAGACTGCTGGGCCCTGGGCGGGGAAGGGAGGTTTCTGAGAAGAAGCTGGTCTACATGTGGAGTGTCCCCTGGTACAGATCCGGCTTTCACCCTCAGAAAAGCCCTGGGAGTCCACAGGCCCCAGAGCATGTTTCCACACCACCTTCGTGAGGTCCTCCCCACACAGTCCCTATGCCAGGCATGAGTAGCTGGAGCCCAGAGAAACTGAGTCACGGCCGGCCCGCACGGGAACTCAGAGGCAGAGCTTGGTTCTCCTGACCCCTGTGATTTTTCACACTGTGTCCCTCCTGAAGAGCTGGAGCCCACCCAGAACAGGTCTGAGGCCTAATTTAGGGGCAGTGCTTGGTGTGGCTATCAGAACTGGGAGTTTGATGGGTGGCAAGCTCCGTGGGACAGGTGTGACACAGTCCAGCAGGGGTTTAGCACCCCGAGGGAGGACAGCTGGAGTTCCCAGCAGCCGGCAGCAGGGCCCCGGAAGGCACAGTTTCAGAGACACTGTGCCCATGGTGTGCCCAGGTGAGGGCATGCAGGACCATGCAGGTCTCACAGTGACCCCGAGGAATGGCTGAAGAAACTGAGGACAGGCCATCTGGAGAAGCGAGGCCACTGACGGCAGACAAGCTGCCAAATCCACGAACTTATCCGTGACAGGAGGAACAGCAGTCTCCTTGTGTGGCCCAGGACAGAGTTAGGCCACAGAGGGGCAGGAGGGAGAGAGAAGGAGAGAGAACTTGGAGCCCGGTGGGGGCAGAAGGAGAGACCAGGGCTGGTTGCTGGCTTTGGTCCCGGCTCCCCCCTCCATGCACAGCATCTGGTCCCTGCAGGCAGCCACAAGAGAACTGTAGCCCCCGGCATCCCTCCTGGAGAAGCCACATTCTCCAAAGGCAGGGCCTGCCTGGCCGAGACCTTGGGGACCGAGGAAGGACTGGCCCTGACATCAAAGCCCCTACGCAAGGCCTCCCAGGAGAGATGTCCTCTGTCTCCACCCCGGGAGTGCTGTTGCTTGGTAGCTTGCTTCCAGGTCACGTGGACAGGCCAGCGAGGGACCAGCTGTGAGCTCCCAGCTGGACAGCAGTTCTCGGGCAGGAGCGGGTGGCTCTTCCTAAGAGCCTCGTGCGTGAGCCGCCAGCAGGACCTGGGCAGACCCTCCTGTCAGTGACAGACAAGAGACATCTATTATTCTCAAATTCCCCGTTAGTTTCTTACAGTAATATATACGTGATACAGAAAATTTTGAAAATACACAAAAACGTACAAAAATTAATGCCATTTTTAATCCTACCACATATTATAATCTACACTTTAGTCTTTTTCTAACATCTTGAAGAGACCTGTCCACATGCCTTGGTGACCCAGAAGGGCCCCTAGTGTGCACAGCGAGGCCCCCAGGCCCGGACCCGAGAGCACCTCCCTGCCTCACCCCCAGAGTCCCACGTCTTGGGGCACTGAGGGGAAGTCACGGGACGGACGGAGTCCTCCCAAGGCGCTGGCCCCTGCAGCCTTGGCCTCTTGAGCCCAGGGCCACTGTCCTGGGGACCCAAACATCCTGCTCTCTGGCTGTTGCCCTCCGCCTTTCTTTGTTTGTTCCCCATTCCCAGCCTCCCCTCCACCCTCTGAAGCACCAACAGCTCTGCTGACATCTCTCAGGTGGCTGGGGATGGGGTCAGCAGGAGGACACTGTCCCTGTGATAGACAGACATGGCTGTTACACCGCGTTTACACACGGCGGTGTCTGTGTACACACACGCACGCACACACACACGCACACATATGTACATTTTCCATTGAGGACTAAATTGCTTTGTAGCCTACTTTTTACCTATATTTTAGAAGGTTTTCTTGTGCCTGAATATTCTTCAAAAATACCATTTTAAATGGCTGTGTAATTGTGCAGATATATCAAAATATATGTAACTGTTCACCTATTCCAGAGCTACTGGACTTCCTTTCTTTGCCATTCAACATTTTCTTTGTTGAAAATCTTTGTTTTTGTTTGAGACTGGGCCTCTCTAAGTGGCTGGACTCAGACCCGGTCTCCTGCCTCAGCCTCCGGAGTACCTGGGACTGCGTGCAGCTGCCACCACACTCGGCTAGTGATCATCTTTGCACGTGCTTCGTGTTTCGGTTTCTAAAATCACCTCCCCCGAGGACCTTCGCGACGCTTTGAGCTGAGTACCCCGATCTGCCCTGGCCGTGTGCTCCTCGCTCAGACAGGGATGGTGCCAGGGTCTGTCCGGTGCGACACCAGTGAGCCCCGTCGTATTATTTGAAATCAAACACAGGTATTTCAAAGCTGCAACTTATATGCTCGCCAACAAATATTAATAATTATGAAGTCATTCTAAGAGATTATTTTGTCAGTTGTTTGCCTTCCTCTCCTGTTTTCCTAATAAGATTTTGGTGGATTGATGGAAAAACCACTTTATGTGCTTTCTGTATGTTACCATTCTGAGATGTGTAGCATGTGTTTCACTAGCGTGCTGTTAGCTTTGGCCAAAGCTTTATATTTGCACTGTTGAAGCTATTGGCCTTTCCTCTGGTGACATATCTGTGAAATAGGAAGTCCTTCTGAGGGAATGGCTGTTTCAGTAGGTTAAGACGTTGGCTCCTCCTCTCCTTGGGTTCTCTGTTGTGGTGAATTGTGAACAAGCATCCTTTCCTCCGAAGGGCATTTTCCTGGAAACACCTGGGATGTGCTTACTCTATTCTGCTTCCCTGGAGGCTGGCGTCAGGTGGGAGGGGCAGGCCACTCCCTGGGATGGCCTCCAGAGGGACATGGACGGGGCACTGGAGGTGCAGAAATGGCTTTCTGCAGCTCCTGGGACCCATGCTGTGTCCCAAGGGACACCTGGTGCCTAGCTTTCCCGCTGGAGAAATGAAGATACCAGCCCAAGCCTCTTCCCTATACCTGGTGGACACCAGTCCTCGGGAATGAATTCAGTTCGTAAGTCAAGGGTCCACTGTATTTGGAGATACTGCCTTCTGGGTCCTTCAGATCACCAAGCAACGGATCTTAGATCAGGACATTTGGTGGTGTGGCTAACAAAGGATCTCTGAAGTCAGGGGATGAGTCCCTGGTGGTTCCCAAAGCTGCCGCTAGAACTGTGTGAGCTTGGGCCACTCACTTCTTTGAGCCTTGATTTCTTCTTGATAATATGGGAATATTAGAAGTGCCCCAGCTAGGGCATTGTGGGGCTTAAGTGAGAAATAATTTATATCGCGCAAAACGTTAAGGCGAGTGTGTAATTACCTCTGAGGCACTATGAAGAGTCCTCCCAGCAGTCTTGCATTGTCTTAGGAAGGGGCCAGGTGGCCACCCTGCCTGAGGCCGGTGTCTCAGTACCTCCCGTGCTGACCACTGCGGGCTCTTTCCTCACAGCAGTGACTGTGGACAGAGAAGAGCTGTGGACTGGTCTGGCCAAGCGATGCTTTGAGGGAGGCCAGGGCCGCCAGACTGTCACCAGCTGCGTCTTCCGGCAGGCTGTCCTGAGTGGGAAAGTGTGGAGGGGCAGCCCTTCCCAGGGTCCTCTTGGGCTGGCCCCGAGCCTGTCTTGTCCCGCGGAAGAGTCAGGCCAGCTCCCCGTGAAAAGGAGGCTCGGCCCTAGGTGGGCCCCTCCCTCACTGTGCTGCGGCTCCACGTAGCAGCACCTCACTGGCTGCAGGGGTCAACAGCCTGGGGCTTCTGCTCCTCCAGGGGACCCCTCATCCCTGGCCGAGGCCAGGCCTGAGGCAGAGGAAGCAGATGTGGTGGGTGAGCTCCCCCCTCAGCCCTCGCCTGCTCCATCCTGTAACATAAACACATTCTGGAGCCAGGCATGACTCAGGCCTCAGGAATGTAAGATCAGACCTCCTCTCCTGGGGCAAATTTCCCATCTGAAGGTGAGCAGGGGCTGGCGGGCCAGCCAGCCAGAGGTCCTGTGCTTCTGGAGGAGCAGACCAGGCAGCTGGCTGGGCGCCCACTGCAGACCCCCAGAGCCCTAGGGGGGGTGTGTGTGTGCGTGTGCGTGTGTGCATTTGCGGGAGCCGGGCAGAGGGGCTGGGCTGGGACTCCAGTCCCCTCCAGGTTCATGGACTTGGAGCAGCAGGCTGAGAGGGCGGGGCAGAGGCCAGGGCAGGATGGCACCTGGCTCTGTGCACCCGCCCTCCCTACTCAACCCTGAGCATGGGCAGACTGTCCAGCCGCCTGCCTGGGCCCAGCGCTCCTGGTACCCTGGCCCCCCTAGTGCAACCTCTGGGATGCTGGCAGCTCCTGGAGGCTGGGGCTCCCAGATACCCACTCCACCTGGCACGCCCTAGGCCAGGGTCACTCTGGGGACCCAGCTGTGTCCTTGCTTAGTGCCACCAAACAAGTTAGTAAGCGTTCTCTCCAATCTCAGAAAGAACATCCCATTGCTGGCTCTGCAGGTAGCTGTGCTGCTGGGAGGTCAGCACACTAGGCCTGAGTCTGTGTGCCAGGTGCCAGACACAGGCCGAATCGAAGCCACCCCTGGATGGGGCAGGAAATGCTGGCCCCGGGCAGAGACCTCTCTTGGCTTGGTGGAAGGGCCCAGTTCTGGGACCAGAGAAAGCACAGTCTTGCGCTGTCAACATTCACCGGACAGTGTGCAGATAGCGCGGGCCAGGTGACCTAGCCAGACCTGAAGAGTGCGGATCGGCGTATACCCAGGCCTGGGCAAGGAAGCAGGCTCAGGTCAACTCGGGAGGCCTGTGGAGTCAGGGCCGCTGCTGCTGGTTGTGCCAGCCCTGGAAGCACTGCTTGCTCGGGGCTGGGCAGAGGCTGGGGTGACTGAGACCCTGACCTGGTATGCTCGGGCGAGCCTGGAGTGGCAAGTATGCCCTGCGAGGGGCTGAGGGCCAGGCAGGGGTCAGGGGCTGCTCCCCAGCCTGGTCAGAGCTGGCCCGGCTTGCAGGTCCCTGCGGATCTGAGTCCCACGGTGGGAGGGGGTCCCGTGCAGTGGGTGTTTGTTCCCAGTTAGCGGAGTTTCTCTCCAGAGCGCAGCAAACTGAGCCCAGCCCCCAGGTCACGCCTGCCCGTGACAGTCCTCCGGCTCTCCCTCCGTGGGACAAAGATGCTGTTCAGCTGCCCTCACTGGTCCTCAGGTACCTGTGAGACCACGTGCCGGGGGCTGATGGCAAGGAAGAGGGTCCAGGGAGGGAGAGGGCCCGGAAGTGAGGACGTTCAGTGCCTCCCGGGGCCTGCTGCCCTGTGCCCTCAGAAGTGCTGGGGAGTCCACCCTGCCCAGGAGCCACCCCCCATTGCGCTCGTCTAGCCCCGCACACGTGGGCTAGCATCCAGTGACACCTGCACCGGCCTCCTTGCAGGGGTCCCGAGCCCTGGCGGGGAGGGCTGGGTCTCCAGGGCCGTCCCACTGCGGGGTGGGTCCGTTCCTTCTGAGGCCGTCGGGCAGCTCCATGGCTCCCCACCCGGTGTTCACTCCCTGAATAAATCTCTTTCTGAGTGGGAGGACCCTGGACGTGTTTCTAGCCAATAGATGGACAAAGCCAAGAAGATTTTGCAAATCAGTTAAGAACCCAGTCATTCGATGGTTGAGTTGATCAAAGCTAACTGCTGTCTGTGGGAGTGGCTCAGACAGGTGACAGCCCTTGCTCTACGAGGGTTTGGGCCTTCTCTGCAAGGTGAGATGGGAAAAGCAGCCGCCTGAAGTCCCCCTGGCAAGGAGCCGCAGGCAGCCCCTGGGGCCCGCAGGTGACCTGTGGCTGGGAGCAGAATGGCAAGTGTCCTCCACGTGTCAGTGCCAGCAGATGCACCCCACAGCGGGACACGCTGATCCACCTCACCGGGGCCTTCACATGAGATCCCAGACCCCGGACAGCTTGACAGTTTCGTGAGACCCTGAGAGGGCCCAGGTAAGACATGCCTGGGCTCCTGGCCCGTGGATCCGGGACTCGACTGCTAAGTTGGTGGGGATTTGCAGGGGACAGAGCACCATACAGGTGGGGAGCTAGAAGGCTTCAGGTGTCAGGCTGGGGGGGAGGGGTGTTCTGCCCCCCCCAGGGTCTCAGGCCAGAGGCAGCAGCTGGACAGAGGGAGGCTCCCGTCCAGGCCCAGAGCTGTGTGTGCAGGCGGTACACCCCTTCCTAGAATTACAGACCGCTGAGTGCGGTAGAAATATTCTAGCCAGGCAGGCAGGCAGGGGCGAGGCCCTCGAGGGAGGCAGTGCGGAGGATGAGAACACATCACAGCTGTGGCTGGAGGCGCACCCATGCGAGGCCAGGCCTCAGGATAAAGACGGAATGATCAGGCCTGCGCGCCTCCCCAGGGCATTATTGATGTCACCTGGTCCAATGAAGTCTAAATAGGCATCAGTTGCCCGAGTGGGTGACCAGGACCCCTGATCCATCCCTTCCTAAGAAGGCCTCTGGTCTTTCTGTGTACACTTGCTATGTGGCCTGCTTCCCATCACATCAGTATCACTTAAGCGGCTGTACTTGCAATCTTGTTGGTTGATCATAGATTGGGCCCATGTTGCGCCCACCTTGTGATTTTGTTCAGTAAAACTTCCTTTGTAAGTGGGGTCCCGGGCAACCCACTTTCAGATCCCCTCATGTCTCTCAGGAGCTCTCTCTCTGAATAAATTTTTCCTACTCTTAAACCCCATTCTTTAGAATTCATTCTTCGATTTTGGGGAACTCGAATTTGGTGTGTCCGACATCTAGCAGGTTGGGAGTTATGTTACTTCCCTGATGTCCCTAGGGTCGGGTTTCTAGGGTAGGCTCAGTGGACCGGAAGCTGGGGCCAGGATCACATACCTGCGCAGGGTGGCAGCCGTGTGAGACACTTACGTGGGCAGAGGCATCCTAGGGTGAGCACGGCAGGCCAGGATTCCTGCTCATCTGCCCGACTGCTGGGAGTGCTACTCACTTTCAAGTTGACTTTCAATAAGAACGGTTCGTCTCTTCCGGCCTGGGTATCTACGTCTGCCCTCGGCCCTCAGGGTTCCCTTTAACCTACAGAGTTGTCAGCTTGTTGTGATCTGACTTTGTAACCTCTGCCAGAGTCGCGGTCAATTTCTATTTCTCCAACCACAGCTGAGACTGGCAACTTGTTCCCAGCCTTGTTAGGACTTTGGAGTTCCCTTCTGTGAATTCTTCTTTCATAAACTAACTTTTTGGGGGATAATTTTATTAATTTGGGTTTTTGTGTGTGTGTGCTATTTTTCCCCACGGGAGCCTGCTAAGGGCTGTTTTGAAACCCAGGGTGGCCCCTCCAGCCCTCAGCAGGCTGCAGGCACGGGGCTGCTCTGGAGCCCTGGGTCTGTACCCCAGGGTTGGTCCAATGCTGGGGTGGGTGGTGGGTGTGACTTCGGTATATTTCTGCCCTGGTCGGGGACGTGTGCGCTATGCTAGAAGGAGACCCATAGCGAACTGTTCTGTTGGGCCAGAGCCTTTCTCCCTGTTGTCTTAAAGCCAGAAGGGGTGGGGGGCCGAGGCAGGAGGACTGCAAGGTGGAGCCCAGCCTGGCCAATTCAGAGACTCAGCGAGACCCTGTCCTAAATAAAATAAAGAAGGGCTGCAGACGGAGCTCAGTTCAAAGGCCTGGGTTAAAACCTCAGCACCACACAAAGCAAAGAGGGCGAGAGGCGGTGGAGGGAGCATGTGCAGAGCCCGGTGCATGCAGGGCTGAGCTGGGCACTCCGTGGCTGGTCTGGGTCTACTCTTGGTGCCTCATCTTCCCCGAGCTCCTTCTCCGCTGGAAAGACACAGGAATCCGAATCTTGGACATTTACAACATGGCCCAGAACCCGGGTTTCTGCCTCCCAGGCCAGACCCTTGTCCTGCATTGGCACAACAAAGCTGGCCAGGAGAAGCCGGCAGGGTGGTCAGCAGGCCCCACACGGGGCATCAGCGAGGGGACAGTGGCTGAGGGCTGACACTGACTCCCAGGCAGCCCGCGGACCCCACTTTCCAGGAGGAGCTCAGGGGCAGAGCACCAGGGAGGAGAGGTGAGTGACCCCACCTTGAGCTGTGAGCAGGACTCTCGGAGCTAACAGTGGCTCTGTGTCTGGTGTCGCCAGGGCCGGAAGCCCCCAGCATGGGCCCTCGGTGAGTCATGCAGGGCTTCTCCTGGGCCGGCTCTGTTGTGCCTGTTGACCTTTCAGCCCTGGCTGGAACAGCAGATGATCTCATCAGCAGGAGTCGGGGAAGCCCTGTCACTTCAGCCCAGGAAGTTCACCGCCCACAGACAGCCTGACGCTGGTCCTGGCCTTGAGAGGCTCCCGGAGGAGGGGTGGACATGGGCAGCAACAGCCCCGACCCATGCAGAGCCTGCTGGGAGGAAAAGACCCGTGCACGTGGGGTCCAGGGAAAGTCCCACTTTGTTCTCTCGGGACACAGCCGGGGTCTGGCCACCCAGCTCAGCTGTATCCTGTGGATTTCCCGGACTCAAGAGAAGCCTCCAAGGAGTGGATTGGGAATGTCCCAGAAAGGGCAGGGAGGAGACTGGCAGGGAGTCAAGGGCTGAGGGCTGCAAGCCTGGCCTGTGTGGGAAGCGTGGGAGGGGGCATGGACAGGCTCTCCATGCAGCTGGCTCAGAGGAGTTCAGATCACCAAGCTGGAACTGGGACATGGACCTCGCTGGTCAGGACAGAGCCGGGCTCTGGGGTCCAGCCAGACACCCGCTAACTGCAGCCGGAGAGAATCACTTTCCCTCCCTGAGCCTCAGCTTCCTGCCCAGCAAAGTGGCGGTCCTGTTCAGGCTGTGACAGGGCGGCCCCAGGGGTGGAGTCAGGACCAGCCTCAGGGATGAGGTCTCTGCTCGGCCCTCCCTGGAGCTTGGAGGAGGCTATGGATGGACATCTGTTGTCCCTCACCTCCTAGACAGCCCGGCCTGACCCGTGTGTCATGAACGGCCCCTTCCTCAGGACACAGGTGGAGGTGGGGACGTCTGCCAGAGCCTGGGGCCCCTGCTGTCCAGAGCCAAGGACAGTGCCATCCCAGTCTCAGTCTGCTGGTTACCATGGTGAGCGATGGCACAGTCAGTCAGAGAGACGCACAGGGATGGAAAGTTCAGACCCTTGGGCCCGACTACAGTCTGGGGCTCTGCCCTGGAGGCCACAGAGACCCACGCCCTCCTGAGCGGGCTGTGTCCCCATCTGCCTCTCAGAGGAGCTCGGGGATGAGCTGCCGTAGGATGCAGGCACCGGTCAAGGGCAGGTCGTCCCTCACCCCTGCACTGCCCTCCTGCACCCCGAGTCCGGAGCACACAGCAGGAGCCTCCTTCCTGCACCTGTGCCGGAGAACAGGAAGTTACCTGAGGGGGAGCGGCGTGGCCCTGCATGTCCCAGGACACGTTTCTGGGGCTTCTGCAAGCCCACGCTCACCCCTGGCCACAGTGCTACCCCCGCTCTGAAGGGAGCTGGGGAGTCGCACTGGGAAAGTTTGGGGCAGGCCTGGCTCTGATACCCACAGGCCCTGGGAGCCCTGCCCCAGGCCCACAGCTGGGAGTGCAGCTTGGACAATAGCCCTCTGACTGTCGTCACCTACCTGGAGAAGTCACTCCAGGAACGCCGGCCAGCATGACGTTCAAGCGCGGTCGTTTTGGCTCAGGCAAAGGCCTTAGTTGATGGCCTCTGTTTCCTTCTTCTGCCAGTCTCTACCTCCTAGTCTGCTCTGTCCATGGAGAAGCACTATCGTGTGCGTGTGTGTGTGTGCGCCTGCCTGTGTGTGTGTTTTTAGTACTGGAGACAGAACCCAGGGCCTTTGCACTGAAGTACATCACCAGCCCATTTTATTTTTTATTTTGAGACACTTTGGCTAGGTTGCATATACTGGGTTGGAACTTGGGATTCTCCTGCCCCAGTCATGGGCTGCAGGCATGTGCCACCAGGCCCAGCCTCAAAGAAGCGCTGCTGTACTCCCCATGGGTCATGCTACGCCTCCTAGACTTGGGAGGAGTTTTCTTTCCATGCCAGCCTGAGAGCTGTATCGAAGGCCTTTCAAGCCACTGAGGCACCAGGGCAATGCAGGGAGACCAGAGGATCATATGGGCCAGACCTCTTGAGAAGCACCTGGCACACACTTAGGGAAGCCTTGGGCAAGCCCCTCGGGCCAGCAGGAGATTCTGGGAAGAGTTGGGTGGCGTCCCAGGCCGCAAGACCTAGGCTGACCTGCAAGAGGCTGGGCATGGAGCTAGGGAGGGGTCTTCCTCTGCCTCCCCCTCAGCAGCTGGGGCCCCACTCATGAGCAGTCGGCAGTGACAGAATAGCGACTTCTCCGTCCCCGTTCCGAACCTGGCTGCAGCCCAGGCCCTCAGCCGGGCTCCCTGCACTCCAGCTCCAGGCTTTTCCTTCGGGAGTCTGTCTACAAAGTGGGGGCGACGCACACTCTGCCTCCTGGCTTTCCTTCTCCCTGCCCTGGGAGCGCCCGCCCTGTGGGTGTGGAGTGTTTACCGAATGCAGGTGGGGCCGCTGCTCCCAGGTGGCTGTGGACACCAGATCACTCCCTCGAAAGCTGAACGTGCAGGAACACACGCGTGTGCGAAGAGGAAGTGTGTGTGACTGCTCCAAGCCTCTGGCACCAGTCTTGGGCCCTCCTGCCCAGACGTGCTTGTCCTCTGACATCCCTGTCCTGACCGCAGGGCCCTCTCAGCCGCCTCTGAGCCCATCCCTTGCCACCATGGTCAGCAGCGGATCTGCACACCGCGGCCAGTGGCCTCCCAGGCCCACGGCCACCTTCACATCCTCTCTGCCCCAGGGGAAGACCCTCTGCTCCCTCTGCTTCCTCAGGACACAGCCCGGCTTCAGACGCAAGGCAGGCCTGCTCCTACCTGCGGCCTGCCGTGGCGGGCCCTGAGGTCTGGCTTCAGCTGGCCTCCCTGTCACCCCCCCCCCTCCACTGGCGCCTACTGGCCTCCAGCTGGCCCTGGGTGGCCCCTGCTCTTCTGCCGGTCTGGGGCCCACCCGGACTCTTCCTGCCTGTGGCGTCCCCTCCCCACAGCCCTCCAAGCCTGCAGCGTCCAAGCCAGCTCTGTGCTCAGTGCCCCCAGTTTCCCTCGTGGGCCCTCACAGCCTTCCTGCTCAGGCCCTCTTCCACACCCCCGTGGGCTGACGACTCCACGGAGCGAGGCCCTGAAGAGCTGCAGTCTACTCCGCGTGCATCCCCCTGGATGCAGGACCCTCGTCCCAACCGGCCCGAGTCAGGCGGCCTGCGGCAGAAGCCTCAGGTGTGAAGCACCCACACGGCGTGCTGGGAACAGGCTCACTCCAGAGGCCCCAGGCAGACTCCCGGGGAATTCCCAGCCCGTCCACCCTGGACATTTAACTGGAAAAGCTCCGCTGGGGGGATTCTCTACCCTGTCATTTCTTTACCACTGCTCCAGAAGGCCATCCCTGGTTGGCCTCTGATTCCTAGAAAGCAACTGCTTCTTGAGTAACAGAAAACCAAAACTCTAGACTGAGTTCTCCCTCTGATGATGAGCTCTGCTTCCGGAAGACAGGCAGGACCCAAGGAACTGAGACTGCGTGTGATGCATCTGCTTCCATCTCTTTTTTGGTTTTTTGGTTTTGTTTGGATTTTTCAGACAGGGTGTCGCTATGTAGTTCAGGCTGGCCTTGAGCTCACTATGTAGCCCAGGCTTGAACTTGCATGATCTGCTTGCCTCAGCCTCCTGAGTGCTGGGATTACAGGCATGTGCCACCAGGCCCGGCCTGCTCCCATTTCTGTCGTGAAATGAAAGACCTGGATGGTGTGGTACACTCTACCCACACTGAAGGCATCGTTCAAGGTCTCTCGCAAGGCAGGACTTCTTGGGCTGGCAACGTTTGCAGGCACTGCTGTGTGGCAGGCGCTTACAACAGGAGGAGGTGACTGGTGCCCAACACAGAAAGTTCATGGAGCTACAGCACAGCAGACCTGGGTCTCCAAGGCAGTCCTACCCTGGTGTGCACGCACCGGAGAAGTCTCAGGCCAGCGAGGACATAAGACTGCCCAGCCAGAAAGAGGGATGTCAGCAGTAGGAAGGGTTCTCAGAGAAGGTTGACACTGACATTGCAGGGGGTCCTCTGAGGACGAAAAACGGGGAGGAGCTTCCGGGATGAAGAGCTCCACAGAGGCAGTAACCAAGCACGGACAGTGGAGGAGGCAGGCGGTGGTGGCTGGGACAGAGGCAGGTCCTCTCCCCCCTTCCATGCCATGGCTGCTGGGGCCGCTTGAGCATCCTTCTCCCCAAATGGTTGTCTTCCAGAAATCATCCTCCACGTGTGCGTATCAGGGCTCATCACTCGCACCTCCAGTTGATTTCTCAGCTACTCCTGTCCTTGGCTGCAGAGAACTGCGGGTGGGGAGAAGGTGCCGCCCAGGCCCTGTGGCGGGCAGCCCAGCTCCGAGGCCAGCCGTGAGCAGCACCGAGCGGCAGCCTGGGGGCAGAGGAAGAGGAGGCACGGCCAGCTTCCCCTCACTTGGCGCTTCAGCAGGGGCTTGGCCTGTGGGAGCCTGCAGGGTGGGGGCAGAGCGTGGCCAGGGAACCAGGACCCAGGGCGCACGTTGAGGCCAAACAGCCTCTGGAAGAGGAGGCACTGAGGCATTTCCTGACTTTCAGGGTTTGGACTGGGACTCCCTGCTCAGGGTGGACAGTGGGGTCTGCGGGCTCCCAGCCCCAGCACAGCTCCGGGTAGACGCCTGCTGGGCCCCTCATCCCCAGAATGTGGCCTCCAGTTTAGGAAATGCTTCCCTCAAGACTGAAGAGTGGCAGAAGCAGCCCCAGAACCCAGGGTTCTGACATTCCACGGAAACCAAAGCAAGGTGGCATGAGAGCACTGGGGAGGGCAGGAAGGACCCGGCTTGGTCTGAGGCTCCCAGACGTTTATGTTCTCCCCATTTATTTGCCAGGAAATGGCTGTTTTTAGGCCAATAATAACAACCACCACCTCCTGTGTGTTCTCATTTAACCCTGGCGAAAACTAAGCAAGGCAGCAGCACTTGGCCTCTGTTGTGGAGAGGAGAGAATGGAGGTTCAGGAGGACTCAGGGTCCCTGAAGTCCCAGGGCTGCTGACATCTGAGCTGTGACACGAGCCCAAGGCAGGAGCCTTCCCAGCTCTCAGGGTGGAGGAAGCTTGTGCATGCGTCCAGAGAGGCGGGCAGACACTTGAGAGTGGCCGGGAGGCTGTGTGCAGCTAGGTGAGGCCAGGTGCCAGCCGGGGGTCCAGTGAGGTCATTGGTCGCCACTGACCTCGGCCATCTTCCCGGCCACGCAGCACCGCGTTGTTCCCGTGGAGCCCTGGCTCCAGGGTCTGGCAGTGAGGCCCCCACTCCCTCTCCAAGGCCAGTTCAGCCGTGCTGACCACGGTCAGGGCCATCTGCGATGGAGGGAAGGAGGAGGCAGCCATGGAGAACCTGCTTGCGGGAGGTTAGCGCTGGCTGCCTCTCCTGGACCTTTGTGAGGTGTCCACACACTGCTCGCTTCAGCAGGAAGAGAGCGCTGAGCTTGCGAACTGTGATTTGGCTGAGCCATTAATTCCGTGAATTTTTAGGACTTGATGACCGAATTCAAAACCACTCAGGATTCATTCTGCAATATGCTGGACAGGGTCCTCTGAGGCATCATATTTCCCAAATTGCAGCTACGCTGTCTTTCAGGATGATCCCGCATGGAAATTGGAATAAATTTGGAGTTTTCCATTTAAAAGTCAATGTGTTGTGGTTTTGCGAATGCCTCTCTTTCCCAAGCTCACTGCCAGGTCCCTGAGAGCTGACCCTCTGGTTACGGCCATTTAGTGTGGGAACTGCACCAGGCTCTCCGGAGCTTCGGAGTCCTGCAGTTTGCATCTGGGAGCCGTGTTTCGGTGCTTCCACCTGGCAGGCAGCCTCGCCACCGTGACACACTCAGCAGTCGGGAGCTGCAGGACAGTGGTAGATACTCGATTCATCAGTGCACCTGTTCTCCTGCCGTGAAAACGATGCTGCCTGGGTTTCCAGGGCAGCACTAGGCCGGACCTGGCTTCGCACCTCTGTGGTGTTCACCACCACCTCAAGTGTGCAGCGTGGGTTCTAACGCTGGTCTCCTGCAAACAGCTGCAGCCACAGGCAGACCACTGTGCGGCACTGCAGCACCCTTGGCCGGCCCGGTGGGCTGGTGCTGTGCTCCCTGAGATACCAAAACGTACCTCCAAGTCCACACAACGGAGACTTCTGACTGGAGGCTGGCTGGAATCAGGCTTGGTGAACTGTTACTCTTTTTTAAAAAAAATTTAAATGTGTAACTTTATTATCATTTACTAAACACACATATACAAAAATTAAGATTATTCAAAGAAAACCAATGCAAGGGAAAAAACTGTAATAATATTCAAATATAATAGAACTCAACCAAAGCAAAACTGAAAAGTACTTAAACATTTTTCCATATGATTTCTTAAAAAATCTCAAGCATTAACAAGACATCAAAGGATGTGATTTGTTTTAGAAAGATTTTCAAAACTAATATTGAACACATAGTGGTCTGGAAAAAAATTCTAATTAGCTAGTAGACTCCACATAGGCCAAATTTTTTTAAATGTAAATTTCAATACAGTCATATGACACATGATGGAAATATAATCTGAGAAATATGTTATTAGGCAATTTCATCCATGTGTATCGCAAAGTACCACACAGAGTGCCAACTTCTAAGTGCAAACTGAGAAGGTATACGTCAGTCATCTGTGATGGCCCCTTGATATTATCCAAATGTGCAGTTAAACATGAGATACCTGAGTCTATCACTGGCATAGCAGCAC
Organism: Heterocephalus glaber; assembly: GCF_000247695.1. The sequence goes on along the minus strand of NW_004624738.1, from coordinate 3,214,669 downwards.
ACTGCTTTACAGTAAACTCTTTTATACAAGTAGGATTGTGCTCTAAAGGATGAAAAGTGCAGCATGTTATGGTAAGTACCTAAAACAGTAACAGTCATTTATCACACTATCGAGTGCTGTGTACTGTACATAGCTGCATGTGCTTCTTCTGGAAACACACCCTCCTCTCCTTTGATCTCAGTGACTCTTCCTTCCCAGCACACTGATGAGCTCCAGCCTAGTCTCTATCCACATCTCTTCCTGTAGTTTTAAACACAATCTACATATGGATTCTTTCCAGATTCCAGCCTGTAACTCTGATCTCTCCCCTTCCTGTCCTGCCATTCCTACCCCTTTGAACCTTTTCTTCGTATTTCAGATTATCGATTATTCATTTTATTCATTTTAATCCTTATTTACATTTTCAGTTTCTCACACTAGAGAAACTATTCAGTATTTACACATATATGTCCTATTTATTTCACTTAAGAGTATGGTCTCAAGCATCCATTTAAGCTATAAATGTCTCTAGTTTTTTCCCCTTTATGGCTGAGTAGTACTCCATTTTATTAAAAAACCACATCTTCTTTATCCAGTTTGCAGTTGACGGGCACTTGGGTTGTTTTCAAGCTTTAGCTATTACAAACTGCCGCTACAAACATGGGTGCACATATATTGCTGTGGTATGATGCTTTTAGTTCTTTTGGGAAGATACCCAGCAGGGGGATAGCTGGGTCAAATGGGACCTCCAGCCCTAGTTCTTTGAGGTATCTCCACACTGAATTCCACAGTGGTTGCACCAGTCTGCACTCCCACCAGCAATGGAGAAGGGTTCCTTTCTCTCCCCACAGCCCCGCCAGCATTTGTTATTGGTTGATTTCTTGATAGCAGCCATTCTTTCTGGGGT